>CAXKVV010001308.1:0-35397 GCA_964058805.1 Schoenoplectus triqueter
TGGATGCTTCTTGTATATTTAATTGACTTTTATTTGTGGAAGCTCACCCACTCTCCCCTCATTTGTGCACCGTTGCGTGCTAAAGTGGAAACTCACGTTCACTCATCTCCACTCAATTTGTTTTGTGGGGGTACTACCCTCAAACATCCATCACGCATCCCTGCGAGACAGGCTTTCATCGGGTAGGTCCGCTCTCCATGACCTGAGTCACTTCTTTAAGCGAATTACTTTATTTGACACTGAATGTCGGGCAAAAGCATAAACCCTTATTCTGACCCCTCCATGATCTATTTTGGGATTAGAAACAGATCACCTCCTTGGGCGTGTGGTACTTTTGCGGATGAATGTACCCAACCTGGTTTTTTATATTTTAGCTACCCTCAAACATCCATCACGCATCCCTGCGAGACAGGCTTTCATCGGGTAGGTCCGCTCTCCATGACCTGAGTCACTTCTTTAAGCGAGCCGCTTTGTTTAACATGAAATGTCGGGTACAAGCGTAAACCCTTAGTCTGACCCCTCCATGATATGTCGTGGGATTATGACACACCATTTCTTCGGGCGTGTGGTGCTTTTACGGATGAATGCACCCAACCTGGCTTTGTATAACACTCGTGGTGTCGGGGACAAAGGTGGCAACCCCTTATTGAAAATGTTTTATTATTTTTATTTATTTTTTATTTTTTATTTTTATGAGCAGGAAAGTAGGTTTTTATTGTTTTACATATATATCCTTTTATTTTATCAGAAGAGGGCAGATTTTTGGTTATTAGTGATACATGTTACTAATAATACGAGAGTTATTTATTTACATGCCCTCAGAAGCGACTATTTAATAGCCACCAATTTGCTCGACCTATCCCTTGGCTTGCGCCGCGGGCGACCAATATGAGCAACTTTCGTCATTGGGCAACAGATAGTTTGAGGGACAAACTGCAAACCCTGCCCATTTTTGTGTTTATTCTGTATCAAATGGACAAACCCAGTGGTATTTGTATTGTGAGCCCAAACACCAAAGCTCTCGCCTTACATTCTCGCGTGGTTTTGGCGTTGTATTCCCTTATTCTATTTTTTTATTTTTATAGGGCTAAATGTGTTTGTGTGGTTTTGGATTTTTGGATGCATTCTATTTACAGATGCACAAGTAGGGTTTTGGGATTTTTATGCTAAAGTGGAGGTTAGACATGGGTTTGTGTTTCGTGCACGTGTGTGTAAGCGAACACTTATTCCCTCCTTATTTATTTACAATAGATACTACTCGATTGGCCCCGCTCCGGGCTATGTGTAGTACTTCTTCAGATATCGCCCATTAATCGGTGGCATGGGCCTTTCACCTTCATGGTCTATGAGTTGGTATGCGCCGCCCTCGTATACCTTCTCAATTACATATGGCCCTTCCCAGTTCGGAGAGAATTTCGGGCCGATGTGCCGGCCAATAATCGGCCTCTTAAGGACAAGAACAAGCTCCCCTTGTTGAAATGCCCTGACTCGCGCCATCTTGTCATATGCCCTTGCCATTTTTGCCTGATATATTTCAAGGTTCTGTTGAGCTATCAGCCTCTTCTCGTCCATGGCATCCAACTCGTCTAATCTGAGTTGTTGACATTCATCCATGGTCATATCATTTTGCATAGCCACCCGTAATGACGGTAATTCCACCTCAAGAGGGAGGACGGCTTCAACCCCAAAAGCCAGAGAATACGGGGTAGCTTGCGTAGGCGTTCGGTATGTAGTTCGATAAGCCCATAATGCCTCCTGTAGACGATTATCCCAGTCTCGTTGGTTGCCGTCCACGGTCTTCTTCATGATATTTATTAGGGTTTTGTTAAAGGCTTCGGCCAGGCCGTTGGCTCTCGGGTTATAAATGGACGAGAATCTCCAATCAATATTAAATTGCTCCGCCAGGGCATAGACTTTGGAGTTCTTGAAGGCCGTTCCATTATCGGATATTATCCGTTGTGGTGTACCAAATCGGTAAAGGATGTGCGTCTTGAAGAATTTAACCACATCGGATGCTTTAACTTCTCTAAGCGGGATGGCTTCAGCCCATTTTGTAAAATAATCCGTTGCCGCCAGGATGAACCGGTGACCTCTCGACGTCGGAGGGTCTATGGGCCCCACTATGTCTGTGCCCCACATATTAAATGGCCAGGATGCTACCGTGGGGTGCAACGGGTTTGGCGCTTGATGTATAAAAGGGCCATGTATCTGGCACATGCGGCACTTCTTCGCGTGCTCTTCACAATCAGCCACCATCGTGGGCCAATAATATCCCATTCGCTTGATTTTTAACTTCATCTTTGGCCCAGACTGATGTGCCCCGCATAGTCCAGAATGAACTTCTTTCATAACCTGCTTAGCTTCAGGCCCTGATACGCATCTTAGCCACAACTGATCATAAGACCTCCGGTATAGCGTATTGCCCACATACGCATACCGTAGTACCCGCTTTCTTATTTGATCAGCTATCCTTTTATCCTTGGGGAGGGTACCATGCCGGAAATATTCGATGAACGGCTGTCTCCAATCATCGTCTTCAGTTATCATTGCTTCTTGGCATTCCATCTTTCCTAGCCCGGCATTTTCATTACTCGCATCATCTGTTATTTGACACAATGATAATGGTCTCCTATTGCGGATGATGATGTGGATTTCCGGTTCTGTTGGTTCACCCAGCTCCTTGGCGAGTTTGGCCAACGCATCTGCTTCACCATTCACGGCCCTTGTGACCTTCTCGATGGACACGTACGGGATTTTCTTCATTAGTTCCATGGCCTTCTGGTGATATTGTATTAGTTCCGGCTTCAAGACCTTGTATTCGCCAATTATTTGATTTATTATCAGTTGTGAGTCCCCAAAGATGCGTACAGCCTTGATTCCCAGCTCCAGTGATAGCTCTAGTCCGGCGATGAGTGCCTCATACTCTGCTTCATTATTTGTACATGGTTCGGTTAAAGCCAGAGAATGTCGTATTATCCCGCCCTCCGGGGTTACGAAGACTAGTCCTGCGCCAGCTCGCACAGTTGGGACTCCCGGGCCCGCAATTGGCTTGATTGAAGAAGCACCATCAAAGTACAACTCCCATATAGGGTCTCCTTCTTCAACGTGTAGAGTTTCCTCGTCGGGAAAGTCACATTTTAATGGGGAGTCATCTTGGATCGGGTGTGCAGCCAGGAAATCTGCTAGCGCCTGCCCCTTTATCGCCTTTTGCGGTGTATATGTGATGTCAAACTCAGTGAGAATGATAGCCCACTTGGCCAGCCTCCCCGTTAGCATTGGCCGAGTCATCAGATACTTGAGAGGGTCCACCTTGGATATTAAAATGATTTTGTGGGCTAGCATGTAATGCCTCAATTTCTTCACCGCGAAGATTAAGGCTAAACAATGCTTCTCGATCGGGGAATACCCGTGTTCTGCCCCCACCATCATGCGACTTAGGTAATACAGCGCATTTTGATTACCATCCTGGTTTTCTTGTGCTAATAGGGCTCCCAAGGATCCGTCCAGGGCGGTTGTATATAGAATGAGCTCCTTCCCGGGTATAGGTGCCGCCAATACTGGAGGGTTGAGCAGATATGCCTTGATTTCTTCAAAGGCTCGCTGGCACTCGCCATCCCACTTAAACGGGATATTCTTTTTAGTCAGCCGGGTGAAGGGTTGGATTTTACCCGATAAGTTGGCTATGAACCGCCTGATATACGCCAATTGCCCTTGCAAAGATCGCAATTGTTTTAAATTCTTTGGCGGGGATAGTTCCGTTATTGCTTTGATCTTGCCTGGGTCTATCTCAATGCCCCTGTGGCGTACCACAAACCCCAGAAATTTACCAGATGATACCATAAATGCGCATTTCAACGGGTTTAATTTGAGCGCATGTTCTCTCAGGCGGTTGAAAACGACCTCAAGATATTGGAGGTGTTCTTCATATGACATGGCCTTGATGACTAGGTCGTCCACATAGCATTCTACTATCTTGTGGATCAGATCGTCGAATATCTTCGTCATCGCCCGTTGGTAGGTGGCTCCCGCATTTTTGAGCCCAAACGGCATGACTTTGTAACAATATATGCCAATCGACGTGCGGAATGCCGTATGCCTCTCATCTTCTGGCGCCATTTTGATTTGATTATAACCCGCATAACCGTCCATGAAGGAGAAGACTTCATAAGAGGATGTATGGTCAATTATGATTTCGGTTACTGGGAGCGGGAAATCATCTTTAGGGCACGCCTTATTCAAGTCCCGAAAGTCCACGCAAATGCGGATCTGCCCATTTTTCTTCTTAACCGGGACAATGCTAGCCACCCATTCTGGCGTTTCTTCTTCCCGTATGAAGCCGGCGTCGATGAGTTTCTTTGTCTCTTCCACGACCTTCTCTTCGAGCTCTATTCTCATCCGCCTCGGCGCTTGTTTAATCGGCTTGAAGGTTGGATCGATTTTCAAATAATGGACCGCCACGTTGGGATCTAATCCAGGCATCTCTTTATAACTCCAAGCGAAGCAGTCCATATAGCTTCTAAGGAATGTCTTCAACCTGTCAGCCACCTCTTCTGGCAATGACGCGCTTATGAAAGTTGGTCGTGCGTCTTCTTCCGTCCCCAGATTGATTTCTGCTAACTCATCGACCGTATTAGGCTCCTTTTCTAGCTGCTTCAAAGCATTTTTCAGGACCGGGGTATTGTCCTCTTCTGTTTTATCATCTGGCATTTCAACAGAAGTCATGCAACAGCTTTCTTTCATACGGTACTCGTTGAGAGACTCCTCAAGACATGCTGCGTCATCGCAGTTATACCCTAATCCCCGGGTATATTTTATTTTACCGTCCAGGCCCAGGACTTTATTCTGGCCGCCATTCCAGAGTTCATCAAAGCGCTTGGCCTCGGCCTTGGATATGTCTCTTAGACATTTCGCCCTTTTTGCCAATTTATATAGCTCCTTTCCAAAGGGATGAGATGCAGCGTCACCGCTCGTTGCATTCTCTGATTCTTGTTCCATCACCCACTTCTTCCAAGTGTTGTGATCAGGGTTCTTCAGAGACTGGGTTGAATCGCTCTGATAGAAAATTATAGCCTTGTGGATGATAGTTTTCCCTTTGATGCGCTCTACCTTTGCCGGCACAACAAAGGTCTTCAGGGTTTGTATGTGGTTCACCTCCCTTGGTATGAGGTCTTTAAAATGCTTTTCGGGGACCACAGTAATCTCCAGCGCTGCCATCTCCTCTTCTATTTCAATATTCATGACTGAGTTGGAGCGGTAGATTTCTTTGATCGGCTTACGTCTCGCAGCCTTAGGTTTACTAGGTACGGGAGTGTGCGAGATCGTATAAGCCACCCCTTTGCCCTTGTTATTCAGGTTATGCGGAGCTGGGTTTTGTTGAAAGCTCTTCGGGAGTTGGATCGTCCCGTTTCTATGCCCTTCTTCTATTAAGTCTTTGAATACCCAGCATTCTTCAATTGTATGGCCCAATATGCGATGATAAGGGCAGAATTCGCCTTCGCCGGCTCTTTCTATGTCGGCGGGTCTCTTACAGACGGGAAGTGTTAATCCGTTCTTTAGAGCTTGTTCAAATATCCGAGCTGTCTTATTTCTCAGAAAAGAGTATGGTTTACTCTTCTTGACCTTGAGAGTTTGCATGACGGTCGGTTGCTTAGCTCTCGTTTCTTCCCCCTTTGATTCATCTACTATTACAATTACCCGTTTGCCGCCATCGGGTACTTGTTTTTCGGGGGTCCCGGAACGGGTTTCGCTCGTCACTTCCTTGAGTAGCTCGTAGTTATAGATCGCGGTTTGCAGGTTTTCAATCATTACCATGATTTCATTGTGTTGTACCTTGATATCCTGCATCACTTCCCATTGTTCAGACACCTCCCTTCTGTTGTTTTCAACTTGGTGCCTTATTTCATCGATCGCATTCCAGACGCGACCTTCAAAATTTTCCCGCCATGAGCGTTCTTCGTTTATAGGCCTCGGCCTAACCGGGTTATCCCTTCCGCTACCGGGTCCCGTGTTGATCATGTATGACTCCTCACTTTCATTATCTGTTTCAGGCCCTTTATATGGCTTCTTGAGGATGTGATAGATGATCTCTTCGTCAGACTCCTCTTCCCAGGGTTGACGATCATGGCCAGACTCTTCTCCCGAGGCGGTATCGCCCAGGTTGCTGGAATCTTCGGAGTCTTCTCCCGAAGTTGCCTCTATGATCTGAATTTGAGGGGTGTTGGCAGGCTTAAAATTGAAAATGACCTCCTCTTCAGAATCACTTGCATTGATTTCGCTCGGTTTTATTTGGGCCTTATACGCAGCCACCTGTTTGAAGCGGAAGGTTGCTTCCTCACCCGACTTTCTTCCGGGTCTTTGGGCTCGAGCTCCTCGAGGTTTAATATTAAATTTGACCTCTTCTTCTTCTCCAGACGAGGTATCAAATTTAGGGCTTTTGTTGAAGGGTTTCTGACCTGTTTTTGTTATAGGCCGGCTTGGCGCCACAGCGGATTTAGGCAGAAAGTACTGGGCGTCATTGAACTTAATCTCATGCACCCCGAATGGCTTGACATCTCCGTCAATTCTCTTTTGCTTACCATTCTCAATATATTTCAGGCATTGGTGCAGAGTAGAGGGTATGACCTGATTACTATGAAGCCATGGGCGACCCAGCAACGCCCGATAAGAGGTCTCAGCGTCGATGACATAGAATTTAGTAGGCGCTCTTAGGCTTCCGCATTGCAGGTTCAGAGTTATAGCTCCCAGGGCCTTTTGGGAGTTTTGATTAAAGCCATGAATAATCACCTTTTCATCAGATAGATTCTTCACATCTAAGGTGATGGTCTTCAGGGTTTTGAGCGGCATGATATTGATCGAAGACCCTGCGTCGACCAAGATGCGGCCAATCTTCTGCCCTCCACAGTTTCCGGTGATGTATAGCGGGCGGTTGTGGTCGACGGTGCCTATTAGGAGGTCATCGTCTGTGAAGTTTATACAGGCGGCCCGCTTGGCGGTGAATAGGGCTTCTTGCATATTTTGCTCTATGAAGTATGACTTGTACTTCTCAGGATCTTGCAAGGCCTGAATTAGGACCTCTCTTAGGTCTTGTGACATCATCAATGCGTCAAATATGCTTAATAGCGCTGGGATCTTACGCAGATGTGCCAACACATTATATTCTTCACCCGTCGACCGGGTCCTTTCTGGGTTCTTGCTTGGATTCTCGACCTCTTTACCTTTATTCTGGACCTTGTCCTTTCCTTTATCAGAATCCTTGGGAGCCTGTCTCTCGGGTATATAAGTCCCGGACCGGAGCACGGCTTTGCATTCTTCGTTCTTGGTCCCAGAGGTGCTTGCTTCCCCTTCATCATTTGGGAAGAACATCTCCTCTAATGTTGGCATATCTTCGTCGTGAGAAGAATATACCATGTTGCACGAAGCACCCCAGATCTCTTCGCTTTCTTCTTTATTTATCTCTTCATTTATATTTTCTTTCTTCTGACCTAGGGTTAGCTTCTCCCAGTCTTCTTTGGAGATGAAATGTTGAAGGGTGATCACCTCGGGACTGCCCTGCTCGTACTCTTCAATCTTATTCTTTCTGGACTTGTTGTTTCTATGCTTCTTTCTTTTCTTAAGAACCTGGTCTTGACTTTGGTCCACCTTATAATATACCCTAGGTTTTGGTGGGACCACTGGCGTGATGTCGTCTTTCCATTTCATGCCAGGTTCTTTCTTGAGAGCTTTAAGCATTTTGATCGATTTCTTCGATAAGTGCGTAGTCCATTGTTCTTCGTGGTCTTCGCATGACTGGCCCGGGACTTTCTCTTCTTCGTGAGAGATTGTATTGGCCTGTTCATGGGCTGATGGGCTTTGCAAGAACCCTTTTGGTAAAGTAATTTCACCATTTTTATACGCCTTCTCGACCCAATCTTTGAAGACCCAGCAATCTTCAATTGAGTGCCCTATTATTCTGTGGTATGGGCAAAAGTTGGGTTCGTCTGATTTATCGGCATCTTCCGGGCGTTTACTGGCCGGCAGGGTTAGGCCATTCTTCAGTGCCCCTCTGAAGATTTGGGCAACTTTATCTTTTCTGAAGGAGTACGGTTTAGATTT
The DNA here is from genome assembly GCA_964058805.1 of Schoenoplectus triqueter. Taxonomy (NCBI): domain Eukaryota; kingdom Viridiplantae; phylum Streptophyta; class Magnoliopsida; order Poales; family Cyperaceae; genus Schoenoplectus; species Schoenoplectus triqueter. Next base: position 8,092 of record CAXKVV010001308.1, read on the forward strand.
CTTTTGTTTAAGGGATTCAAAACTCCGTAAACTCCCTCCTGGATTGGGCCTGGGTCCCTTATTATAATTGTTGCCATTTGTGCTACTGCTGCCGCCTTGAGTGTCTGCGTTGGCAACCATCTTATCTTTCAACGAGGTGAATGCCACTTTGGTTTCAGCTCGGGCCCCTCGTTGCGGCCTATTATTCATAAAGCTTGGCACGGTATGCGGTGACATCCTTTCCATGTTGGATACCGATCTGAGCAAGTCTTTGAATGTGTTGACCTTTGTCACACCAAGAAGCATGCCCATCCACCCGTCAATGTTTTTCATGATTAGGTTGACGGCCTCATCTTCGGTTAATGTGCGGTCGCATTTGATGCTGAGGTTCCGCCATCTATTGATAAAATCTGTCATTGACTCCCCTTTCTTGGGTTTAGTGCTTGCCAGATCGGCTATGTTTATCTTGTCAGACACCATGACAAAGCGTGCCCTGAACGAGTCTGCCATCTCGTCCCAGGTCCTGATGCTGTTGTTTTCTAATGAATAGTACCATTAGAAAGCGGTTCCCACCAGGCTTTGAGGGAATTGTCTTAACAACAGTGCATCATTGCCGCCCGTGTTACCGCATGAGGCTACAAAGTGGGCCAGGTGTTGTTCGGGGTTCAGGTCTTTATTGCCTTCCCCGGAGAAGGTCCTGAAGCGGGGGATCACATACCCTTTAGGATATTCTTCCAAGTCGTATACGGCAGGGTATGGATGTCCACAGTTTTTAACGGGAGGGATAGCGTATCCACCTCCAGCTATTTGCATTTGCTGGGCAATCATGGCTTGAATTTCTTTCCGGGATATTCCCGTTGGTTCAGCCTCCACATCTATGGTTCTGTGTGGATAGGGTTTAGAATCGACGGGTTGTTTCCCTTTATGATTGCTTTTGGTACTGTGGACCCCCTCTTGACGGGAGCTACCAGCTTTGAAATTGGCGTCTTGTGATTCTTGTAACGACTTGACCGCCTTAATCAATTCTTCATTCTGCTTCAGCATGGTAGCGATTAGCTCCCGTTGCCTAATCAGCTCTTCGTCCCGTGCCTCGATGTGGCCTTTTAGTATTTCAATTTCATCGATAGGCATTTCGGGACGTGCTTCGACGTCATCTTCATTGTCGAAAAGGTCAGGGTTTTCATTATGGTCTTCTCCTTCCCTGCTATTGCCTTCGGGGTTGACTCTCTTTGGGGGTCTCCCTTTTCTACCATTATTTTTGTTGGTGTTTGTGACGTGAGCTTGATTAGGCGGAGACTGGTCATCCTGGACCATATTCACCTCTCCATCAGTATCTGGGTCAGTATCGTAGCTTATACTGATGGTGTTGACCGAGAAGTGCTCCTCATAGCGAGCGGTTCTTCTCTTCTTCTTGGCTTGGTCGGGGGCAGTTATTTTTAGGTTATTGAGTGGTATTCTCGAGCCTAATCGGCTGAATACACTCTTTTGACCCAAGCGGCTAAACACGCTCTCGGACGGAGCGTTGGACCTGCCGGCCTTACTGGGCTGGGTTTGAGACTGGGGTTTTATTGGCTGGGAACCCTTCGGGACCCACACCTGCTGGGTGCTAGGTGTTGCCTTTGGTATAAACCTCCTTGGGTTCGGAGTGGAGGCAATGGCTTGCGGCTGAGCCATGCCTTGAGAGTGATCGGGGCGGGAGACGTATCGTCTCAACCTAGCGTTTTTAACGCTCTTCCTCTGTTTGAGGGCCTTGTGAGCCTTGTAGATGGCTTCTGCAGGAGCTGGAGACTTGTTCTGGCGGCGCTGAGGCCTTTGAGTTGGGCGAGGTGTGGGCTTAGGCACCTCCCATGCCTGGCGGAGCTGGCCTGTGGCCGAGTTCTTGGCCACTATTCGGAGGGCCGTAAATTTGTTAGAGACTGGGATAGCTGGCTTAGCCACCAGCTGATTCTGGTATGCATCCAGGGCCCTCTTCCTGGACGCTTGAGAGTTGCGGGCAGTCTGGGCTGCTGCTTTTGGGGCTGTCCTCTTGGACGGGCGCCTTCTCCTCTTTGGGGAGGCAGTAGGAGAGGCCATGACGTTGTTGGAGATTCCCTTGGGAGTTAGGGTGATCGATTCTTCCTCCTCGTCCTGAATAGAGATCTGGACGGTCGCGGGAGTGAAGACGGCCACTGGAGCTGGGCCATAGACAGTCAGTTCTTGTGGGATGGTCCCAAAGAACATGAAAAGCTTGCCCTCTGGGCTCTGTGCAGGAGTGACGGTGTAGGGAGCAAGGTTGAAGTTTCCAAAGTACGCCATTTCCTACAAAAACAAAAACACTTGAAAATTATTAGTCATTTTAGCACATAGAAGACTACTTGTATCTCTTAATTATTCTATTTGCCTCTCTCTTTCAGAGATAAGAGGAGAATCTAGGTCCCACCGGGCGTGCCAGATCCTGTGCGACCCTTTTTCGCGCGCCGCCGCACCGCCGCCGGGCGATGGGTTCTGCGGAAGAAGGACACGGAGATCCCTCCCGAGCGTGCATCTGATGGGTGTCGGCCGATTCTGCCGTTTAGAGATATTGGGATGCACATTCAGGGGGTTTTTAGTGATTGTGAGTTCTTGTAGATTCCGGTGGGCGCAAGCCCCCACCGTTAATTACCCTGGGCTACGAACCTCGAGGCACCTCTGGATCTTTGAAAGAGAGAAGCAAATAGTATAGTTAAAAGATGGTCAAGTGGTCGTCTAGGTTTATAAAACGGGATCTACGGAAGATGAACCTACAAACAGATCGGTTCAATCTAGGGAAGACAAAACCTACAAACAGATCGGTTTTATCCTATGGGGGACGAACCTACAAACAGACCGGTTCAGTCCATGCCACCTCGAGATGTAACCTTACCAACAGACCAGGTTAATCTCTTCATAGGGGGCTTGAGGTGAGTCTACATACAGACCGACTCGACCTCCGTTGATCTAGAAGATAAACCTACAAACAGACCGGTTCAATCTTAACTAGTCAACAACCAATCACACAAAATACAACTCGAAGCGCTGAGCCGGTTGATCTTGAGGTTGGTGAATCAGGAGAAGGGTGGCTATGGCCCACGTGTTTCTTCTCACCGATCTTCTAGATCATGAATTCGTAGCACTAAGCCGATTCATAAACCTAGGAAACACAATTGCACACAATGTCAAACCTGAAGCGCTGGGCCAGTTCAACATTGAGGCATGTGTAAGTGAAGGAACCTACCTACAGAACGGTTCACATTCACTGTTTTGTGGATGAATCTACCAACAGACCGATTCAATCTCACAGTCTCGGGAAATGAGTTGGGAAACAAACTCATCGACGGACGAATTCAGTCTTGCCAGCTCAAATGGTCATGAATTACTTGTTCACGACACCGAGTCATTAAGATGTCACTTCGCTAGGACATCATAATGTTCTTCATCTTCAAAGTCGACATATCTCTCCATGCTGATGTCGTAGCTTTGGTCAATCTTCAACGAACGTCAAGATGTTCTTGTCTTGACTAATCATTCTATGGGTTGCATTACTTGTGCAAAATTACTATGTAGCCCTACACCCCTTGTGTGAGCATATTCAATCATGAGTTACTTGCTCATGGCAGCGAGTCATTAAGATGTCACCTCTCTAGGACATCGTAATGTTCTTCTTCTTCAGAGTCGACGTATATCTTCATGTTAGTATCGTAGCTCTGGTTATTCTTCGTCAAACATCAAGATGTTCCTGTCTCGATGTATCTTCTCAGGTTGCTATCGAAGCCTTAATCTTCTCACGTCAAGATGTTCTTGTCTCAACGTATCTTATTATTCTTCATCAAGTGTCAAGATATTCTTGTCTCGACGTATCTCTCTAAATGTTGTGCAAATATTCTCATGTGACTCTACACTCCTTGTGTGAGTATTTTTATTCATCTTAAAATACACAAAGCTCATATAATATCTCTTATTATTATCTCTATTATAAAGGTGCATTTATTTATTATTATTATTATTATTATTATTTTATTTATTCTATTTATCTATGTAGAAAATTATTTACAAAAATAATAAGAAAAGGGGTAGCTATTAACTTAGAATTTTATTTATATTTTTGGATTTTTTTTTTATAATAGCTAAAATAGTAGAATTTTATTTTTATTATTTCTAAACTCTATTTATTCTATAGAAAATCACTTACTAAAATAACAGAAAATAAAATGGCTATGATTTTTATTTGTATTTTTAAAATGTTCATAATAGCTAAAGTAATAGGATTTTATTATTATATTCTATTATATTGAAATACTATTCATTATGTAAGAATCATTTACAAAATTAAAAGATGGTTAGCTATACTATTTTACTATTATTATTTTTATTATATATTTTTTATTTTTAATATCTATAATAGCTAAAAAGAAATCATTACTAATATTCTATCTTATTTATTATACTATTCATTATATCTATTTTTATTATTTCTATTTATTATCTATAGAAAAGTATAAGATTTTTATTATTAATTGAAAATAGTCATAAGAGATGAAATTCATTATGTTTTTATTACAACTATTATTTTTATTACATTTTATTCATCAAAAGTATATATTTTTATATTTGTAAAGAAATACAAAAGAAATACAATTCATATTATAAAACTATATTATTATTCTTTATTGTAAAAGAAAATGTATTTATTACCATAGTAGTATATCTTGTATATTTTGTGCTATTTATTTTTATTATTCTTTTTACAGAAAACATCAATATAATATCTATTATTATATATATTTTTTTATTTATCAAAGAATATAGCTAATCTCACTTTTATTATAGCATATTACTATCATCATTATTATTTCATGGAAAATCACTTGAAAAATCACTAAAATATATCTAGTTATTATTTATGATTTTTATTTGTATTTTTGGAATTTTTATAGTATTTAAAATGACAAGTCAAAGCTAGGTCAACTATATCAATATATGTAATGTATTTTGCTTTTAAATTGTTTTATCATGATTATGTCTCTAAAACTGGAATATTATTGTATAGAAAAATAGTATGAAAAATAAGAAAATTTTAGAAACAAATTTGAGTCAATTTGGAGTTCAATAGCATTTTCAAATCATTTATTTACTCCATATTATTACTATTCTGTTATTATTTAATTAGTGGGCTTAATCTGGGCCGCCAGATCTATATCAAGATTGGTGCGCATCTTTCCAATTCCCTTCTTCATTTGGGCCGCCAGATTAGTTTGAGATAAGTGTTTAATGGATCTACGGCCCAGATTAGTGCAAAGTTATTATTCAAATGTTTAAACATATCTGGGCCGCTTGATTTAATTAAGATACGTGTTTAGTGATTCTAAGGCCCAGATCTTTTCCTTCTAATTTCTCTAAACTTTTAATGGATCTCATCCGCCGACGAATCTTCAAGATTGGTGATCGCTTCAATGATCGTGCAAAGGAAGTCTCTTCAGCCTCCGACCTTCTAATACATTGAGATCCGTGCAATGTGGTGTTCCCGGTGATCAAGAACTCCGTCCGGTGATCGGCCGACAGTTTGAGCATCGTCTATATGGGAGAAGTTCACCTGTGCCTTCTGATTAGGGATTCACACGATGAATCAAGAGAGAGAGCTGTACCGATTTCGGTACAGTGACACCACTCGGTACCGAGTTGGATTAAATGGATTTATCAATTAAATTGATCGTTAATTCATGCAATTCTTGCGTTATACCCCATCGCCATGACATAATCAAGATGTTCATTCACTACTTTTAAGTAATTAACTCCAATTACAACGAGTATCTTCAAGCAATTTATACAGTTTCGTACCAGTTAAAGAATCAATTGCAATCTTGATTGCTTGAGCCTTGGATATGAACTGTACATGCTCACCACCCCTTTGTACAGCTTTGCTTGATTTATCTGGTAATTAGAATCATGAATTGATGGTGAATTTCATGTTGCTGTACAGAAGGGATGCGCGACCGAGTGTATTCACTGGATTATCACAGATTTCATTATCAATTACACTCAATTGAGGCCCAATCGATCAATCAATCTTGCAATGATATCAGGAGGGTTACACAAACCCTTCAACTGACCTCAATTACAATTATTCATCAAAATCCTATTGAATAGTACTTGGGAGGGTTACAAAAACCCTTCAACCAAGTTTCATGCGATCCTGTATCATCTCACATCACAACCAGTGTCAATAAAAACAAAAGAAAGTAAAAGAAGATGAAGGGGATAGAGGGAGAAACAGAAAGAATTGAAATAATGAAAGAAATCAGAAAATCTTATTGCTAATTCACCATTTGCACCAATGCTTTTAGAATCTGTACATGATTGACCATGATTACCTAATCTCTGATGATTCTTGAGATGAACTAGTTGCTGGCCAAAGGTCTAAGCTTTGTATGGTTGAAGAAATTGGATCAAGAACAACTAATCTCTCTTTACAACTGTTCTTTTTCTCTCTCTCTTTGCTTTTCACTGCCAGTCTCTTTTTCTCAATAGCCAGGATAGGGTTTATATAGATTAGAAGCTTAATTGTGATTGGTAGATTGATTAGTGGCCGGATTATGCTTCTCAATTAATCTCATCCCTTGATTGCTTCTTATTCAATGGTTAGGATCAAATTGTGTTTCTTTTTCAGCTAATTCATTGACTTGAGTCAACCCTTGACAGTTCTAGGTTGTTAGAGTTAGTTAAATCTTCTTTCTATTTACTCCTTTGCCACTCACCCCTATCACTCGGGTCTCCCATGTTTCCAGAGCCTTCTAGAACATTCTAAGCACTTGATCACTCCCAGTATACTCCCTATATAACCTCCAAGTCTTTGTAATCTCAATTAATCGATTTGAAAGTTCATTTCTTCTCTCAAGCCCCATAATCGGCCTATCCATTCAATCATCACCTTTCTTTCATCTGACCTTCCAATTGACAGCTTGTTCAACCTCTCCTTACCCCCTGGAGTCGATCTAGCATCCCTGCCTAGTCAATTGAGCATTATTCCACTGAGTTCAAGCACCCATGCCCACGGCCGGTTTGTGAATTGGTGGAACATCGACCTAGAGGCTTCAAACATTCACCCTGGCTCTTGCCTTAGCGTCGTGTATGTAAAAGAAGTGAGCTTGCATGATCAATTGAACTCACAAGCATTTGTAAAGGTAATTTCCATTTTTAAGCCGATCAATTGCTTCTGTCCAATGCTATCTCTTCTCTTGCTAATTCCTTCAATTGACTGCTTGAACGAGATCTCAATAGTGTCTGGAAGCCTCTGTGAAGAAGGATCGGAGTAAGGCATCGTGTAGACTCGTCTCCCATTGATGGCACCTTCACAGTCGGGCGGGAGGAAGAGGAAGAGAGGAAGAAGAGAATGGGACGAGGGAGGATCATCTTCGGCCGCGCGCGGTGCATGTGAGCCAACACTCCCAGCAGTGCAAAGTCAGAGAGAGGAGACGCATGGGCCAGGTACACACTTCATTCTTCGTTAGATTTAAATTTCTGACTGTGAATGTGCATAGACATGGTGTATGTCTGCTAGTGTGTGCTATACTCTCATAAACCTGACATATGGGCCCCATGTGTAAGCATCTGAGTCTCGGCCCATTAGTCTAGTTATGGATTAGTTAATCCCTTGCTTAGGTTTAATTGATCTGACTTGGCACATCCTGATAGGTCCACTTGTTTAATCAATCTATTAATCATCTGTTATAGTATGCTGAGGTGGCTCTGTAGTGTAGTGCCATGTGTCACCTCTGGGGTCTGTGTTACCTAGGTGGACCAATAACATGCAGCCATGTGGCAATAGGTTTAGTATGATCTGCTGAGGTGTTCTGCTAACAGACTGCCATGTGGCATATGGGGAGTGAGGTGTGCTGCTGTGGTGCTGCCATGTGGTAAGTGTAGAGATGAGGTGGGCCTGTCAGGTAGAGCCATGTGGCACTGGGGTAGTGAGGTGGCCTCCTCTGGCTGTGCCGTGTGGCATAAGGTTGGGTTAAGTGGACCTCTGGTGTGGTGCCATGTGGCACAAGGGTGATGAGGTGGCCCACTGGCTGTCTGCCACGTGGCACTAAGGTGGGGCCCACCTGTCAGTGACTCATACCTGGGTGGGGCCCACTTGCTGACATGGCCCAATGAGAGGCTGCCACGTGGCACACCCTCTCTCTTCGATTATTTTATACCTCCTGTGTTTCTTATACCCAGTTTGCACCCAGAGCTGCTGTTATCCCCAACTTGCACCCAGAACTGCTCTGATCAAATCTCAACCTTTGATTAATCTATTTAATCTGCCTTTATTTTCCCTGAATTTATTATGATAGCTCCACTTATCCAAAAATTATGAAATTTTCACCAAAAATCCCTAAATTCATGATGATCATCCCTGTAATTTTTAATTCCATTTTTACCCCTCCTTCTCTGGATTAAAAATTCTTTTATTCATAAAACCCTATTATTCTTTATGAATTAATCCCTGATCTCAATTATAGCTCAATGTCTCTGCCAATTATCTCTCTCTTGCAGAAACCACCCTAACTAAATACCAATTAGACTTATATTGATATCCATTAGGGCTTGATTTGATCAAATGCTGACTACTTATCAGCAATTAATACAAATCTAGACTTGATCAGGTGGTTGCTCCCAGCTTTGGCACCTGATCAGTCTTGTGAAATTGACTTTCAATCCCTTAACATGAGGGTGACTTGGTCAAAGAACTGACTACTTATCAGTAATTGACACAAATCAAAGCATGGTTAGGTGGTTGCTCGCAGCTTTGGCACCAGGTCAGCCTTGAAAGCAAAATCACATTTGGAATTTCTCATGACTAGTTGCATCAAAATGCTAGCTTGGCATTGACATCATTTCATGTAGCATTGGGATTATACTGCTTCAGCTCCTTTCTAGGGTTAGCTCCAAAGGCAGATTTTTAGGGTTCAATTCTGACTCCTTCGATAGGTCACTGAGGTGTGGGGTCCACCTGTCAGTGAAAATGGTCATATGGATGACTCATCAGATAGGCTATATTGTTAGATTCATCTACAAGGGACTGCCAGGTGGGTCCCACTCGTCAGACAAAAATGTAATCAAATGGCTGACCCATCAAGAGATTTTCTCTCTCCTGAATCTCCCGAGGGTCAGCCACCTCGAATGAGTAGGAGGTGGTGGGGTATTTATATCCTCGTCTTTCACCATATTATTTCATTGTGGGATTAATGCTTAACCTCTGTTCCGGGTTGGTTAGCTTTCTTAACAAAAATAGGCTAGGTCCATGTCATTGGAGCTGCTCATAAGGGACTGCCATGTGGGTCCCACTTGTCAGAGAAGATAAAATCACATGGTGACACCCAAGAGGTCTCCTCTCTCCCTCGATCTTCTTGGGTGTCACACATGCTGAGTGGATAGAGAATAGCGGGGTATTTATACTCTTCACTTTGCGCTCAGCATTCCATTGTGGGACTAATGGATTTGTTCCGGGGTTATGCAGCGACTTTTCCTGATCAGTGGGCCACCTTTCCACTGCTTTCTCTCTTCTTCCCCTTTCTTATGATTTTATCATCAATTTATTTCATTTATTCATCCATTCATCCTTGAAACTTTCAAGGGTAAACAGAGCTCTAAATAGTATATTAGTCAGAGTAGAGGTGGAAATCAGGCGGGTCAGGTCGGGTTTGGGTTCGGACGGCTTGGATCAGGTAAGTTCGATAAAAAAAATTATCAGATTATAGGTCGAGTTCGGGTCAACCTGATCCGGGTCGGGTTTTAGGTCGAACATTGTCGGTTTTTTCGGGTTTTAGGTTCTTAGTAGCTCAGATAATCTCGGATTTTGGGTTATTCGGGTATGAGTCGGGTTGGGTTTTAGGTCATCTGATATCGAGTAGTCTCGGGTATCAGGTTATTTTGGGTGGGGCCTGGCCGGGTCGAGTTCTTTTTTGTGATATTTTATTTTGGGTTGGGTCGAATTTCGGGTTGGATTGGATTTCAGATTGTCAGACTTAAATTTTATTTATTTTTCAGAAATTCATTTTAGTCCATGTTAGATCTAGATTATCAATTATATTATAATCAATTTTATTTTTTAAATAATATGAATATGATTAATTAATTTGGATCTAGTCAAATCAGTTTCAGGTGGGTATATTTCATTCATTTTATTAACAAACTGAAGACATGCTACTTATGATAATTATGATTAATAAACATTATTTTTTTATGATGTACGACATACAAATTTTATGATTTGAAATGTAATTTTTTATTTCGGTATAAATATTATATATGCATGTAGATAATATTTTAATTAAAATTATACATGCAACTATTTGTTCGTGCTATATTGATAAAAATATTTGTTAATTTATGTTAAAAAAAACTGACAGTCCATCGTTGTTTATGAAATCGTGCTTAACCCGGTCTTTCTCTAAACCGTTGCTTAACCCGACCTCCTTCAAAATAAACTGATAGTTAAGTACAAGTTGAATTTATAAAGAGAAGTTTAATATTTATACGGTATGATTTTAAAATAATTAGATACATATATGCGGCACGAATAGGGTCGGGTTAGGTTTCAAGTTGTCTAATCTCGGGTCATCTCGGGTTTCGGGTTGTTCAGGTTTGGATCAGATAGGGTTTAGATTGTCTGATCTCATATTTTTGGGTCGTTCGGGTTCGAATCGGATCAAGTTTCAGGTTGTCTGATTTCGGGTCATTTCAGATTTTTGATAGTTCATGTTCGGATTATATCAGTTTAACTTTTTAAAAAAATTAAATCGAATAAAATTCGGATCCGGACAATTTGAACGAATTTCTTGAATCTAATCAAATCGAATTTTGCCAAGGATCCGGATTCCACACTAACCCCTCCCCCAACACACCAAAATCCCGGGGCCCGTGACTGTAAGTGCTCTAATTATTGTCGTATGCTGTGTTAGTGGATTTGTATGCGCTAATTCAAAAAGACACGTCAAAATATGGACCATATTTCATTTTTTTTTAAAACAATATATGTAGATAATGTTCTAACTTTGGCGTGAATTTTTAGGAACTAATCCAAAAGTACATTACACACCCACGTACACACGCGTTAAAATGTATTCATAATGCAATCTAAGCATTTTTTTAAAATTAATTTGGACCATATTCATGTCCCATTAAAGTATTACATATTAAGAATCTATTATGTTTTAATTTATTAAGAGAGTTCACCTGATTTGACTATCTTAAAAATTAAGCTCAAAATCAGAATTCAATATTATAGACATTATCTATATTATTCACACATTATATCTATACAATAGAGAAAATTTAAAAGGCAACACATTTCGTTGCATAGATCTCTTTGTAGTGACCCCATACTCCTCTTTTAAAAACAAAATTATAAAAATTAGGGCTGTAACTCGGAATTCATCTCGACAATATAATTTTCAAATAAATAATTAATAATATAAAAAAAATAAATATATTTAATAAATTTCACAATAAAGTAAATTTGAACATAATATTTTTAAATACTAAGTAATAATAATAAAAAAATAATATAAATAAACACATAATAATATATAAATAATCATATAAAAAAATTGAATCATTTTAAGAGTTAAGTTGCATCTTAAATATATTATACAAATTATTTTAAATGAGGAGAAATAACTATTTTATATGAACTCTTAGATTCAACAAGAAAATATTTGTACAAAATCAATAATAGAGAAAATTAATAATATGATATGCTTGAAAAGTTTAAAATTTTATCTTATTTTATTTATGTATTAAGAATATGTATGAATTATTTATTCAAAAATAATAATAAAAAATAAATAGATAGGGCGACGAATCAATCTTAATCACGTTAGATTAGATAGGGATTAACTCGTCGGATTAGGTGCGTCTGAAATGGACCTACAAGGCTATAACATCAATTAGTTTGGTTGGATGTAAATTTTTTAGCATTCGTATTTCCTAATTCACTAAAAAATCAGGCACAGTGGTCCCACCCTTACCCTACGCGGCTTTGCCATTTCCCACACGCCACAAACGACATGTCCGTTGTTTCTGCATATGCATCCCCACCAAATAAAACCATCTCTGTATACAGTTCATACAACCATCACTGTATAAAACCAAACAGCACAATTATTACGGGCTTAGGTCGCCGCCAAGTCTAGCACCCGCTTCCGTGCCACGTCAGCTACAGGGACCCGATCCAGACGTTGACACAACTCCATAAAAATCACATCTTTTCTCCGACGACCCCTCACTCTCTCATTCCCCTCCCTCTGAGCTTATCTCGTCTCTCTGATCAAGCAAAATCCCGATAAATCAAATTAAAATAGAACGTTGAGCGATTGAAGAGACGACGTGAGGGACGAGAAATGGAACGGATATAGAGAAAGCAATAGAGAGCAATTGAAGAGAAAGGCCCCGTTTAATCAATCAGCGCAGCAAATCTATAAATTTTCCACCTGAATGGATTCAGATCTGTGGATCTCCCGCCTTGCAGCTGCTAAGAGGCACTACGCCGCGCATCTCCATAATAGTTCTTTCCAATCGTCTGGTAATTTTATTAAGATTTTTGTATTAATTTTTATTTTTGTTATTACGGACCTTGTCTTGAGATTTGATTTTTTAAATTGGTGTTAGATCGGCTTGGAATTGATGAGTTCGAGATGGATGACGAGATCCGACCCGAATTCCCATGCCCGTACTGCTACGAAGACCATGACGTCACATCGCTTTGTGCCCATCTCGAGGAAGAGCACCCGTTTGAATCGAGAGCTGCGGTGAGATGCACTTCTTTTCCATGCATGTGTTTTTGGTTTGATGAAAATATAGGAGACCTGGAAACTTATCAGCAAGTGTGTCATTAAACACCCCCAATTGGAGGCCGATTTTTGTTCTGCACTGAGATGTTGTACATAATCGGATTGCTTTGGCTTGAGGATCCTACATTGGGTATCCGATGGCGATAGAATGCTTACAAGAGAAACTTCAGCAATTATAATTGGAGTATTGTGAAGATATTCAATAATTACATGAAAATTGCAGTTTTGTTTCCTAATTGCTATCAATTAGATGAAATCTTCTGTGCTGTATGTGTCCATCAGAGCAGGAGATAGTTCATGAGAAATATATTGTTTATATATCTGTTACAACTACAAAACAGCAAAGCCTTTATTCCCAAATCCCAAATAAATTGGGGTAGGCTAGAAGTGAAACACAATAAGAAAGCATAAAGATCAGAGATCTCAAATGTAAAATATCTGTTACAACTGACTGTTCTATTTGATTTTATCTTTTTTTTTTCTTTATTTGTGTTTGCTAAATATTTTATTTGAATGCATGCTGGCATAGTTTTTGCAATTTCGACTGTCCTTCAACTGAAATGTGTTTACTTTTGTGCTGCAGGTGTGTCCAGTATGCTCTGATAAGATTAATAGAGATATGTTGAACCATCTCACTATGCAACATGGTCATTTGTTTAAGGTACATTGATTTTTCTAGTTTGCTTGGTTGCCACACACAAAAAAATATGTCTATAAATTGTTCTTCTGAGAAATGACAGGTCAATTGCAAAGATTCACGTTTTGGCAAGGAAACAATTTGTTCATCACTTAAATTTTGTGTTTTTAATTTAGATCTTGCTTGGAGCTCCTAAATCCTAATAATGTGTCCCTTGTCTGACCTATGAAAGTTTATCTGTTTGTTTCAGTTCCTACTTCTTCTTCTTCTTCTTCTTCTTCTTCTTCTTCTTCTTATATTTTCTTCTTATATTTTTAATCTCCTCTTGTATCCAAAATAACATTGACTAGTGACTATAGATAGTGGCCAACTTGTAGCCAACTGAATCTGGTTTGAGAAGATTTATGATTTCTAATCAGAAGTGAAAAAATTACACTTGGAACTTTTGTTTTGCCTTCTAGAAGCATTTCTTCCATTTTGATTTCCCCGCTACGAAGTTAGAAAACCTCTAGTGATATAAATCACAATGTGATGCTCACTCCAAGCATGTTTGTGTGCATTTTGAGGAGTTATTTCACTAACACCCTGAAATGCACAAGATTGAGCCAGTTCAAATTGTAATTCCATTTCAGTTTAAACAGTGAAAAATTGACATTAGATTAACAGGCTGGAGCTTTCTTAGTGATGCTTAATTTTGTACTTGCCTCCCATGAGAGAAGGGTATTATGTTTTCAATGTAGATAGTGATGTCAGGTTTTCGTGAGCTATTTTTCTTTTGAATGGAGAGATGATGAATTATTTCAAAATATTGACTGGTATCAAGGGGATAAGTTAAAAAATGATCAGCTAGCTTGTAAAATCAAAGCTTAGTGACTTCCTAAGAAGTTTACCTCATTTTATTATCACCAGATTCTGATTGACAGACAGGACAAATGAAATCAACAACAAGAGCTTAGGGACTAACATTAAACACTTGTCAAAAATTTGTAAATTCCAGAATCGACGGAAGTTACGGCGCTTTGTTATCCCAAGCAGCCAGGCAATATCATTACTGGGCCGAGATTTGCGAGAGGCACATCTACAGGTACTATTAGGTACTGGTGGTTTCAGCCGATCAAACAATCATAATAGCAGCCACAACAACACACCAGCAAACATTGCATCAGATCCTCTTCTCTCTTCATTGGTTCTGAATTTTACCCCACCTGGGGAGACTGATGATGGTTCAAAATCTTCTTCTACTGTCGGCATTGATGAATCTTATGCGTCTAAAGATGTGCCGACACATACTTTGAAGTCAAGGTAACTTTGCATATTTTTGTTAATTTCTCTTTTTTCAGGTATTCTGTCTAGTCTTGTAGTAGAAATAAAATCAGTTTTGGCACTACTGCAGAATTCAATGCTTGTGGTATGTTTATGGATTGTATGTTCCCAACTAACTGAGATTATGGGAAGTTGCTTATTATTTGCTAAGTAGATGGGGCCTCTAGTTCTGTAGCCTATGTTTTCTTGAGCTTCAGTGATTTTTAAAATCTGGTTCCATAGTAGATGATATACATCACAATTTTGAGATTTACTTTAACCTATTGTTTGAATATTAATTATCTCTTTTTTAATTATTTCCAGCTTTGATTCATCACTGTCGTATGAAGAGAGAGAACATAGAAGGAAGCAGGCTAGTGTCAGAGCCACATTTGTTCAGGATCTACTTCTCTCGACACTTTGTTATGACTAGTTTCTGGTCTTTCCTGAGCCATATATGTTTCAAACGGGCAAATTTAGGAGGGAAGAGTGTTCATCATGTCCAATTCTTCGTCCTCTATTGAAATGAGTTCGAGTTGATTTGGCAATATGCATGTTTGTTGTAACTTTTATGGGATATATATTTTGTTTCTTGGATCCTTGGGGACTGTAACTGATGCTTTAAATGCACCTGGTTATTTAAGTCCTTAGAAGTTGCTCACATTTTGATTAATATGTTGTAACCTACTATTTAAAAGGTGAATGTGATCAATCAAAGGAATATTTCATTTACACGGCATGTGGCAGAAATGCCCGATGCGCTATCCGTGATCAATTTGATTATATACAATCAGTTAGAATGTCGTTAACCTGCAGCTGCTAAATCATTGTTCAATAGACTTGTTATTTATCATTCAAACGCGTCGAAGTACTAGAACTCAATTCATTATTCATACGGAATCTGATAATTGTATCTCAAATTCTGTCAAATATTTCAACTCAAATATATTGATCACGTCAAATATTTCAACTCAAATATGTTACTGAAATAACTTTTAAAAATGTTTCACGTGAAACATCATGACCGCCCTAAATTACGATATCTCTATACTTAATAACTTTACTCTTAATACTTAATATTATATACCTTAATAGTTATTAATACAAATATTTTTTTCTTTCATATCTGATTTTATTTGCCTTAATATTCATATACTTTATACCTGATTGTGAGTAAATAATATATTTTTTTGAAAGAGAGACGTGATATGATGACTTCGCGAACCAGATAGTCTCGGTTATGAACTCTTTATAACTAAGAACTATACTCTCAGCATGTCTTAATACTTATTAATTAATTAAGCCTAACTGAAAAAATTATTGACCACGTTCCTGAACATCAACTGATAATCGTCATATGGACAATCATTGAAGTCTTTGAATCGGATGTCTTAAGTCTTAACACTGGATAACCAAAGTCTTTAAATCGAATGTCTGAAGTCTTAACACGAAAAATATGACGTCTTAAAATCTAATGTTACAAGGTATATTTTGTACTTAAAATTTATATTTCGACGGTCATCATAATATAAACAAATATATATATATCTAAACTATAATGTCTTATAATTCATCTAACTAGTTGGAGTTTTAATCAACTTCTCATTCCCTAATAAACAAAAGAAATTAATTTATCACTAGTCATATTAACAGAACTTGATCTTTTAAGTCTTAATAGTCACTAGCTCAAGTCTTTATATTCATCCATGTAAGTCTCAATATACAACATAATAAATTATATTAATTCTGAATAAACATGTTAAAAATATATTTTCTAAGTCTTAATATTCATCAATCTAAGTTATATATATATATATATATATATATATAGAGTAATGCTATGGTGCTTCGCGAAGTAAAAATTTTTTTGTGCTTCGCGTTTGTATCTCGAATTTAAAAGTTCAAACGGCCGATCCAAACCGTTAAACATCATCTTCATATTGAAATATCCTTGGAGATCAAATTTTATATTTTTTTGAATTTTTTTGATATTTTTTAGATGAGTACAAAGTTTGTTGATCTAAAGATTTCTGCACCATCCAAAACAAGCGACTTTGTACCCATCTAAAAAATATCAAAAAAATTCAAAAAAATATAAAATTTGATCTCCAAGGATATTTCAATATGAAGATGATGCTCAACGGTTTGGATCGGCCGTTTGAACTTTTAAATTCGAGATACGGACGCGAAGCATAAAATTTTTTTTTGCTTCGCGAAGCACCATAGCATTACTCTATATATATATATATAATTCTCAATATGCAACATAATTATAAATAAAATATCTTAATATATCAATCATCCGAATAAATATTAATGAACCACATAACAATCATTGAAAATCAAAAACAAAAAAATATAACTTTCTATAAACTTTAAACTTACTGTAACTAATAGTCATACTCCTAATAATTGTTAAAATATATCTTAATATCTATTAAATTAAGTCTTTTTTGTTTATATATCTATTTTTATTTATTTATATTCTTATCTAAATATCACTACTTATAAATCTATCAATCGATCTATTTTTTATGTGATAAAGTGAGCTAGTTTGAAATTTTTATACTTACAGTTTGAACTCTTAGTATTTGCAGTTTGAAGTCTTAATATTTGCATTTTAAAGTTATTGTACTTACAATATGAAGTTTGTATACTAATTATGATTTTTGTTAATAAACTATAAAAATTAATACTAAAATAAAGTTTACCTAAAATAATACTTTTACATAATTTACATTTGATATAAAATATTATAAATAAAGTCATAAAATCTAGCATTAGAAATTTGAAGTCTTAAGATCATTCATTTGATGTCTTAATATATATTAACACAAATCTTATTTTTTTTAATTTTGAATAATATATAATTTAAAAAATATTTATCAATCACTCCTAGAGCCAAATCTCTATACCTAATTGTTCTTATATTAAAACTTAGTAATTAAATTTTTAATACTGAGTAATAAGTCATATTTAACTTTAATGAATTTAAAATTTTATAGTATTTTCTGAATATAGATATTCTTATTATCTTAACTAATGTCTTACAATTGATAAATTTATATTTAATATATTAAGACCTTATAATTTATATTTATAATAAAAACAATCTCAATAAATAATAAAAATTATCTTTATATCATATATCATTAAGTCATAATATTGTCAACAATATATAATATATATGTAACACAAAATAAAGTTTTTAGAATAATTATAACAAAATAGGTTTAATATTTAATAAAAATAAGTTTTAATATCTAACATAACACATTTTAATGTGTCATTCAAAATATAATTTATAGTTTAGTCTTAATTTTCACTATTATAAATAAATCTAAACATATATTTTATACACGCTTCAATATGTATTGTACATTTACTGACTAAAATTTATATTAAAATATCATTTAAAATATAATTTATAGTTTAGTCTAAATTTTTATTAGTAAAATAATATAGTCTTTGTTAATTTTGTGTTGAAGTTCTTTCAATCTCAATTCTCAATATTACAATCAAATCTTTATGATTTGTATAATAATACTTTATATCTAGTATAATTAAGTCTTTATATCTATTATACTAAGTCTGACACATATATATTTAGTGTAACAAAATATTTTTCTTGTATCCTCTCCTATATCTCAACCAATTCATTCGAATGAATACTCAAATTATATTTTTTTACTCCTAAAAATTGATCTAGTTTCATTTCTTAATTAACTGAGTTTTAAAATATGAGTTTCAACACATTCTCACAAAGAAGTGAAATGATGATCCAAATACTTAGAATATTAGAGAACTTCGTTAAATCTTCACATATCATCTTCTTGGGCTAGAGAAAATATTTGATCAATCGATTGAGATTCACCCGCACTAAATCGCTCCAACCGAATTTCTAACCGATATACTTTCTCTCTTGATTTTTTTTAAATCATTGATCCATTTAATATGTAATTTAGATCATTGTATTCTCCTCGTCACTAACTTTCCAACGATATATAGTATGAAGGGTAACTCTCAAAGATGAGGGAGATACCATTGGAGTTTTGGTTCAAACGAGTCAAGTACGTGACCCGTGTGAGATACTTTCTCGTTTGATTTCTTTTAAATTATTATTCCATTTAATGTATAATTTAGCTCATTGTATTCTCCTCGTCGCTAGCTTTCTAATGATATATAACATGAATGATAACTCTCAAAGATGAGGGAGATACCATTAGAGTTTTGGTTTAAACGGGTCAAATATGTGACTCGTATTTTTTTTTTTTTCATTTTTTTCAAATCTAAATTGAATAATAGTTAGAAACTAGTTAGATTAGTTAAGATAATTGGAGTATAGAAAACTATTTATACATTCTTCATATTGAACATGTGCTGATTGGAATGACTAGAACAATAATTAAGTAATAAGGTCGGCATAGTAGTGAAGCGATTATGGTTCTAAGCTCCCATATTAATAACTTGAATGCATATATGATCTTTTCTTTTGTTTGGAAGGAGATCATTTCTTGTACAAGCAGCAGCATCTATACAGTCATATAATTTTTGTGTGCTTGTTTGGTTGACGGAGGTAAGAAAAAGCTGTGCGTTGATCTTTCTAAAGATGAAATTGATCATCACAATACTTCATGTCTTCGTTCCATGGATTACTAGATATTTAGATGCAACTTTCGGATGAATTTTCAAGCCAGCGTAGTACATTATCAGATTATCGTGAAATTGGCAGAATTGTAAATCCTGACCGCTCATAATCACTCTAGAGTCTAGAAATTGCCCCTCTTAAAATTTTAAACGTGATTGAAATTGAGCGGTCCGAATCGATTCACCTATCCGCTGCACCATGACCTGTTGTAGAGGATACGGACACATTAGGATTCTGTTTTTACCCTTATAGGCTTATACTGTCATACTCGGTACCAACTACCAAGTACCATCTGGTCTATCTTTATTTCCGAATTATTTAGTTGTCCAAACGACTCACAAAACAAAAGTAAATTATGTTTATCGAAAAAGGAAATCTTCCGCACACCGCTGACTTATACACATCATTAAAAGTTTATTATTTTGAAAGCTTGGCAGAGACTGCCAAGGTTCGGAGAAAAAATATATCCATACAAATGTATTACTTTGCATTCTCCCGTCTCTATTAAAATATGGATTCTCAAAATAAATTTTCTATTATTCATCGTTTTCAATTTACACACACAATCTATATTTATAGATATCATTAATCAATACATTCATACATACATTGTATACGTCTAACTACTTGACATCTGTTTCTAGCTAACTAACTAACTCACTTTTCCATTGCTGCCTTTGCTGTGCAGTTCTTTTGATTGTGATGTTTCTACAGCTCCCTCAAACTGAACGGTCTTGAAGATAGTGTCAGCTTGCAACATATATCTTGAAAACGTTGTGATGACAAATTCTTCGTAAATATATCACCCAATTGTTCTGCTGAACAAATAAATCACACAATCAACTTCTTTGTGGCTACTTGCTCTCGGACAAAATGAAAGTCCAATTCAATATATTTTGTTCTAGCATGGAAACAAGATTTGCCGTCAGAAATGTTACTCCCAAATTATCACACCAAAGGACTGGAGCAGATGAACACTGAATACTAATTCTGAGAGTAGGGACTGTAGCCAAATTAATTTAGTTGTAGCCATAGCCAAACTACGATACTCAGCTTCTGTAGATGAACGAGATACTGTAACTTGCTTTTTGGAGGACCAGGACACCAAATTAGATCTAAGAAATACTACAAAACCAGTGGTGGATATTCTGTCATTAGGGCAACCAGCCCAGTCAGCATCAATGAATGCTTGTAAATAGAGTGAGGATGATTTGTGCAATGTCAGTCCTTAATGGTACCTTTGAGATATCTCAAGATTCTTTTGATAGCATTCTAGTGTTCATCAGTTGGATTTGCCAGAAATTGAGACACCTTGTTAATCGAGTAGGCATTGTCAGACCTGATAATTTTTGCATATTGCAAGACACCAACTGTCATTCTATATTGCTGAGGATCTGAAAGAGTTGTAAACCAGGTTGCATAGGGGTGTTGCAGGGTTTGGCACCAGTCATGTTGGTTTTCTGCAGAATGGACTGAATGTACTGATGCTGAGACAGTGAAGTGAGTTAGAAGATGATGTAACTTCAATCCCTAGAAAGAAATTAAGTGTACCAAGATCTTTGAGCGAGAATTCTGAATTAAGTGCAGTGATCAAAGTCTGAATTGCAGCTGGACTATTGCCTGTAAGGATGATATCATCCACATACACCAGGAGGTATAAAATGATTCCTTTTCTTTTGAAGATAAACAATGAGTTAACAGATTGAGAGCAAGTGAAGTTGTAGCCAATGAAAAAGGATTTCAATTTATGAAACCAGGCTCTAGGCGCTTGCTTAAGGCTATATAATGTCTTTTTCAACAAACACACTTTGTGAGGGTTTAGATTGTCAACAAATCTAGGCGGTTGCTACATGAATATCTTTTCTTCCAATTCACCGTGTAGAAAAGCATTGTTTACATCCAACTGATGAATGTGCCAATCATGTGTTAATGCAATTGTTAAAAATGTTCTTATGGTTATGGATTTAACAACTGGACTGAAGGTTTCAAAATAGTCTAATCCTTCTTCTTGATTGTATCCATTTGCAACAAGCCTTGCTTTGAACCTTTCTATGGTCCCATTAGCTCTTCTTTTTATTCTGAATAGCCATTTGCACCTAATTATGTTGTTGTCTGGAGGTGGATCCACCAATTGCCAGGTACCACTCTTTGCCAAGGCATCCAGTTCACAGGCCATTTTCTGGCGCCATTGTGGTGATTTTGCTGCTTGAGTATAGCAACTTAGTTCTACCTCAAGATCAGAAGAGTGTAGAGGATATTTGATTACTGAGTATAGTTCATATAGAGGAAAACCTTTTGGTCTAAGGCTATTAGTTTGACTTCTGGTTGTCATAGAGTGACTAGGTACATGTGTATATGCTGTTGAAGTATGATGGTGTTGTGGTGAAGGAGGTGAAGAACTGGGAGGCAAGAGAGGAGATGAGGGTAGAATGGTAAGTGGAAGTGAGACAGTGGAAGATTGTGATAGAGGTGTAGGAGGGGTAATATGGGCAAAGAGAAATTATTGCTCATTGAAATACACATTTCTGGAGATATACATCTTATTTGTAGGTATATGAAGACATTTATATCCTTTATGAGAGGCTGAATATTCCATGAAAACACATGCTTTTGACCTAGGCTGCAGTTTATGTTGATTATATAGTTTGAGCAAAGGATAGCATTCACAACCAATGGTGTGAAAATACTGATAGTCATGTGCACATCCAAATAATTTCTCAAATGGTGACACACTTGCATTGGGTACTGAAGGAAGTCTGTTAATTACAAACAATGTGCTTTCAAATACAATATCCTAGTGTTCCAGTGGAATGAAGCTATGATACATAGATGCTAACCCTAATTCAACCACATGATGATGTTTTCTTTCAATCAAACCATTTTGTTCTGGCGTATAGGGACATGAGAGCTGAAAGGTTATTTTAGAAAATTTAGTTTGAAGGGGCTTGTATTCATTATCTCCATCACATTACACAACACAGATTTTGTGTGACAACAAATTTTTAACCTTTAATTTGAATTGAGTGAAAATGCTTGAAACATCAGACTTAGAAGTACAACAATAGATCCAAATGAATCGAGAGAATTCATCAGTGAATAGAACATAGTATTTATTTCCATGTTGAGAAAGTACAGGAGAGGGACCTCACAGATCAGTATGAATGATTTATAAGGGTTTGGTGGCTCTAGTAGTTGAAGGAACAAATGATAGCTTATGTACTTTTGCTTTAGTACAATGACTACAAAAAAAAATTTAATCTAGACATGTGAAGTCTATCTGTTTTGCTCAAATTATTTATTACGGAGGATGAACTGCATGCCAATCTTGAATGCCAAACATCAAAAGTAGTTGTCAGCTGTAACACATGATGAGATGCATGTGGAGAGGTTAGTTGGTAGAGACCATTACATAGAGTACCCTATAGTAGAGTTATCTGAGTTGATAGATCCTTCACAAAGCAAGACTTTGATGTAAATTCCACTGTTACTTTGTTATCTTTAGTTAATTGAGAGATGCTCAGCAAATTTTTGGTCAATTATGGCACACACAAGACATTTATAAGTAATAATTGACCACTAGGTGTAAGGATAGATGAGGTACCAATATGAAAAATATACAAACCTGAACCATTTCCAATATTGTATTCTTACTATTATTATTTTCTAATGTTGGTATTAACAATCCAATGTTATACCTATTGTCACTTTCATAATAAAAAAGATAATTTAACAAATACTAAATAATTTTATTGTAACTATTAATATCTTAGAACTCAACGGTTAATACGATGAGATCGAAGCATTAACAGCAATATATTATAACTATCATTACATGAAGAATAAATAAAGATTATTTCACAAATACTAATATAATTGAATTATACATAATAACAATAGTGACCTGAACTATTGATACTATGATCTCATAAATATTAACACTAATTAACAAATTATAAGTATCATTACTTGTAACTAACAATACTTGAAAAACATTCACCTTTCCACATTAAGTTACAAAATAATTCTAACTATAAATTTAATAGAGTCATCTAACACATAGTAATCTAACAAATAATAATCCAACAACATTCATCAAGAACAATAATCCAACACACAATAACCTAACAATATTCATCCAAAGTACAATAATCTAACAACATACATCCAAAATAGTCATCTAATTATATTATTTGATACGGTTGTATGCATTATTATCATCCATCAACGTCTTATATGCCAAAATTGTTAGTTTGTAATAATCTTAAAGTCAATAATACGATAAATTTGTTATATAAAGCTTTGTTCATGAATTGGATATTTAAACGATATTTTGTTTCCTTGAGTATTATTGAATTTATGAATCATTCCGAGTTCATGACTGGAATTGTGAAACTTCATAATATAGAATATACTCTTAAAAGTCACTAACCAAGGTAATTAGCAGGAACACTAATTAACCGTTATCAGGTTAGTGTGTGGATTAAATGATGGTCAAGTTTTACAGACCATAGACAAAGAGTTGTCATTTTAATCACATAGATAGATGTTCTAAAAACATCGTATTTGATAGACCCCGAATGAAACATTAAATGAAATTGTGTTCGTGTCATTAATATTTTCGTTCAGTATTAAATTCTAAAGTATGAGATATTCATCTTTCCTACATAAGATATGTATGTGTGTAATTTCTACCAAATATTATCCGTAAAAGGTGGCTATAAAGGTAGCTCTTCGGTATACATAACTTATGCGGAGGAAGAGATGGTTTGCCAAAAGTACTATTGTCCCTTGTATTTCTATACGAGTTATAGCATCACTGGGCCCCTTGATAGAGTAAGATTATCTGCTAGCAGTATAATTATAAGAGTAATTATATTTGATAATTTACTCAGGATCAAGAAAAGATTAAATTTGCAAGGATGACACATACCTACCTTGAAACTGATCTGATAGCTATGAGACAAAAGAATTAAACACAAGTAAATAGTTTACTGGATCATGATATTGTACAGTACATCATCATCTGTGTAATTGGATGGTCATAGTGCATTCTGCCAGATGCCTCCTATGATTATAGAAGTTAAAACGGCATAACACGGATCCTGTCGGGTCACACCGTATAGGAGTTAATCGGAGAATCTTATTGATTAATTATGAATTATATATAATTAATAATAAGATGGTTATAATTAATTATATATGATATAATTATATTTGTCATAGAGATGATAAGAAGCAAAAATCAGATTGAATTTATAATGTGTTGGACACGTCGTATAAATTCGCCGAAACAACAACCGAGAAAAATATAATTGTAGATGACAATTATATATATTTGATTTGGATTTTAAATGTTAATTATAGATTTGAATTATGGGCCAAAGCCCATTTATAATTAAAGTCTTAATTAATAATTAAAAGCCCAAAATCAGAAAAGCCCAAAATTGGAAAAGCCCAAAATCCGAAAAGCCCAAAAAGGCCCATGAAAAGCCCATGACGACCTTCAAGGGTATTTTAGTAATTTTTCCAAAAGCCCAAGGGTATTTCGGTAATTTGGCTAAAAGCGCAATGGCGTTTTGGTAAATTGGATGAACTTTAAGGGTATTTTGGTCTTTTCACATTGAAACCTCCCTACTATTCACGAGGGCATTTTGGTAATTTGTCAATTCCACTTTTTCTATAAATAGAGGGGTAGGGTGAGAGAAAAAGTTCCACCAAATCAGTTCTACTTTCTCTCTCTCTCGGTATATGGTTGTTTCAGAATTCACGGGATCGGTGAATAGTGTTTTTACGAAAGTTGCGGTATTTCTGCACATTTGTGAAACAGAATTACCGTGAGTCATGAATAGTACTATTTCGTCTTTTTCTCGGGTGAATAGTGTTTTTGTGAGAAACCGCGATTTACGGTATTTCTGGCAAAAGAAATAAGCCGCTCTCTGGTTAGTCCTGGTGGATAACCTACAGAGGCATCAGACGTTTGGTGCTCCGAGACAAGCCGATTTTCATTCCAATTGAAATTTGGAAGCGAGGTATAACATCTTATATTAATCTATTTAATTGTTAAGTAGATTAATGTTTTAGAAATCAATCATGGAGTAGATCAATAAAGGTTTAAAGAGGTGTGTATCTCTCGGTAATCATCCGACACATCACTTTAACCCTAAGCTTAAGTTAGAAGTAAAATAATATTTTACCGTCTTTTGTAAAGGATTAAATGTCTGTAACTCTCGGTTATTATCCGACATACTTTAATCCCTAACTTAAGTAGAAGTAAAATTTTTGTTCTACGGTCTTTCCGCAGCTTGAGCATTAATGAGATTTGGGCATTCCGAATCCCTACAAAAATAAGTCTCTTCTTCTTAATGTCATCATGTTGTTGGAATTGAGACGTCAAATCCAATAAATAAAGTTTAGACTACGTGTTAATATCATTAATATATCAAATACTGTCGCAAATATTACACTAAGTAATGTGATTGATATGCCATATAAATGTGATTAATTAAAAGACGACATAATACGTGTTTCACTAAGATTTTGGGCACAAAACATATAGAATTAAAAGTAAATTAATTATAATTGTTGATGGACCAATTATAATGGATTCAACTAATACTTGTGTTAAGGTAAAAGTCAGGATTATGATATGGGCTTTTTCAATGGATTTGGATCAAGATACCAAGCAAATTGAGCTAAGCAGCAAATCTTTGCGGGCCGCAAAGATTGGTTTCGAGTGTCAGATTTGTTGCTCGGTATGGCTGATATCTTTCTGACTTGTTGTGCAAACAATACCAAAATTTATATACGCATTTTGAACACATGTACACATATTTTAAAAAGATTTTGGAGAGTATATTAGCACAAAATATTTTATAGAATATTTTATGTTGATTACGAGATCTCTTCAAGATACCTATACCTGAGTATAAAAGGCGCTGGATCTCCAAGCAATTTCGGTATGATTTTTCAGGGCACATGTGTTGTGATTATTCTCCATTATCTTCTCTATTACATATAACTATCTCTAAAAAATTCATGATCTAAGAGAAAAGGATAAGGACTCGCTAGAGTATGTTTTGAGATTCCGCACAACTGTCTTCACTGATTCCATTGATTTGCTTGAGCGGCAAAAGGCGGGAGGCTTAGAAGATGGAAAGTAAGTTCACGCTTCCGCATCTATTTTAATCTTATTTCTTGCACGTTGTTTTCTATTTGTAATTATTTATTTAATTTAGGATTTCGGTATTTAGCTCAACCTAAATTGAAATTACACCAATACATGTATCAATTAAAACAAAAATAAGTGAATATTAAGATATGAGAATTTAATAGTGTACATAATGAACTCTAAAATAATAACATTTGAATCCTATAAAATATAAAAAACACATGATACTGTTAATAGATATATATAAAGTATTATATGAATATTAAAAAATAATTCATTATCTATTTGTTAGGTAAGTAGTTACAATAACATCACTAAAGTACTTGTAAGCTGCTCGGCTGTGACCATTTGCCCAAAAAATATTCCAAAGTTGACCCTCATCCGTGAAGCTAAATGTAAGAAAAAAATTGGATCGATAAGCCTCTATTTCTCAAAGAAAATTGAGAAATAATGATATTAATACTTATAATATTTTTGACATGATATTAATAGTTATCAACAATACCATAACAGAGAATGAAATTGAGAAATAAATTTTCAACATGATATTAATAGTTGTCATAGCTAAGTATTAATAGTAATAATTAATAAATTATAATAGTTACAATGAGCAAATTAGAAAATGAGCACACAAACAAATTGAGCAATGGAAAAAAAAAGAGAAGAAAAGAACGAGATAGAAGAAAAAGTATGAGCACATTGAGAATTTGGAAAGAAAATCACAAAAGAATTTCTCAATATA
>CAXKVV010001309.1:0-27488 GCA_964058805.1 Schoenoplectus triqueter
CCTGTTGCAACACGCGGGTATATAGCTATATTTAATTATTTTTGCTATGTTATTGATGAGTATTTTGTTTTTTTCGTTTGGGCCCTTATTTTCAGTCGATCAATTTCAATAATGTGCCTTGGTTGCTTGAGCGTGTAAAATAAAAGCAAGAGTAAGCTATGTATTGAAACTTGCCATATTAATTTTTAAAATAAAACTACTCAAGTCGGAAACGTTGGTTATTTAGTCAAATGTAAGAATTTTAAAAAAGTATTAGACTCCTACTACCTCCATTGGGAACTCTTATTGCACATACAACCCAATCATTTGAAGCATTTGCTGAATATCAAGTTTTTTTTTAGTTAAAAGATATATATTCAGTACAATCATTATCACAATGAACAATCTGATAACCTTGTCAGATCTAGCCAAATATCAAGAACAAGGTATCACAAATGAAATGAGATTTTTTTATGAGATGTTCTAGCCAAATATCAAAGGTGCTGTGTACATATGTTAGTTGCTATAATGCTTAATTTTTAGGTGCCCTTGCATAACGTTATTCGTACGCCTGTCCTTAACAAAGTCACTATAAATCTGGACAAATGACATATACATACTTGTTCATGGTGTTAGCAGCTGGTAACAGTGTCTCCTTTTCGCCCACTTTATTCCAGGACAAACCCATTTGAAAAAGAATAACCTTTATTGATCCGTCTTGGAATGTCAACAATCTGTAATCAAGCTCAACTGTCATGTTCCTTATTAAAGTAGAATAGTTTTTCTCCAGATTGGTCAGAAAAATGAGTTAACTTCTGCAACACCAAAGATCTTTTTCCCCACTTTAAATGGAGAAAATATACAATTAAAAGGTAACAAACTAAACATTTCTACACTATGCTACCCTAATTTACATCTAGTGGAAGGAAATCAGACAAAGTAAAAATGAAAGAAGATTCATACCGCAATCTGCAGCTTCTCGATTCCTGGGAGCAAATGTAAAAAAATTGATTTTTAAAACTCTACATTGATATTAGCTTGAATTGATGTTGATTTATTTTTTTTTACCAATTTAACTGGTTTGATTTGCTTACTGACTAATTAGACCCAACTTGCCCTTTTTCAACCCATAAAATTGAACAAGATCAGGAAAATATTAACTAAGTGCTGTCCAAACCCATTCCACAACCACTTCCAACAGATTTGGCTCTGGCTTGTAGTTATGCTGGTGGTAATAACTATATTAATAAAAAAAATCTTATCTGCATCTACAGAAAATTCTTACATGCCAACGCTGCCAAACATATTCACCTGCAATTACAACATTTTTAGAAACAATTGCCTCAAGAGAATGGTACGAACTAAGGAAAAAATTAGGTATAAATTATCCCATTAAACCCATAACTCTGTACTGTTTTAAATCTAACACCTACAAATGCAGAGTAGATTTTTGGAGCTCTACCCTGCTTTTGGAGACACTTTAAGAAGGTCAGTTGCTTGCTGGCCTAATAGCCCAAAGTCTGGTGTTTAGCTCTTGAGTCGTGAGTAGCTATCTCAGCTCACAACCAACTCTTTATTGCCAGGTCTGATCATCACCTAACCTCGCCTCAACCTAATGATGAACAAGAACAAATATGCATTACACATGCTGCTTGAGTTCATGCATCCTGAGCAAAGAATGATCTGAATTGCATCTGAACGACTAAATTAGGCCAAATATATTAGGGAAATTTAAAAATTCATGTTTTAACATCTAAATTATAATCATAAGCATCAAACTTGCTGGTCATAATAGATATATTTGAACTCCAAATAATCATTCACAACAATAAACTCATATTCATGTACAAAAAAGCCATATGTTAAGCACATAACTCGAACTCTATTGGTTCATTTAGCAAATTAAGGAATAGTTTTGGAAGAGTGGTAATTTCGGAAGAGTGATATAATAGTATCTTTTTGAAAGAGTGATAGAAGAGTGGTATTCTTGACTATTCAGAAGAGCGAAAATGTCATTTGGCGGTTAAAATATGAATAATTATGATACTAACAATGAATAATTATGATACTAACAATGATGATGATGATAATAATCAAAAAAATAATAGTAGTAATAATAATAATGATAATATAATAATAAAAATAATAATAATCATAATCCACAATCATAATCATAATAAATAATAATATTCATAATTGTAATCAAAATAATACAATAATAATAATAAATTATAATTATAATCATACTCATAATAATATAATAACAATAATAAATAATCATAATTTTAATAATATAATCGTAATATAATAATATAATACAATATAATCAAATAATAATAAAATAATAATCATAATCATAATCATGATAATAATAATTATAATAATTTAATAATATAACCATAATCATAATATAATAATATAATAATAAAAATTATAATCATAATCATAATATAATACAACATAATAAAATCATAATACAAATTAATAATAATAAATAATAATAATAATCATAGTCATAATCATAATAATATAATAATCATAATCATAATCATAATATTATAATCATAATATAATAATATAATACTAAAATCATAATTATTATAATATAATAATAATCTAATAATAAGGATAATAATAATATAATCCTAATAATATAAAATAATATAATAATAATTTAAAATGATAATCATAATATTAGTATAGTAATAAATCATAATCATAATATAATAATAAATCATAATATAATATAATATAACATAATCAAAATATGAACTTCATTTTTTTTAAATGCATCTTTTCTCAATTGTTTTTAAAGGCTGAGGAGTGAGGGGGAGGGGGTACCATCTTGATTGCATATTTTCTAAATGATGACTTGGGCAATGACCCGTGCGTGATGAAATAAGTGATGACTTGGGCAATGACCCGTGCGTGATGAAATAAGTCACTGGTGCTGCCAATTACACCTGTTTTTCAAAATACGATCAATTGTATAGTAAAGTTTGATAATGAATTTAAGATGACTGGAATATGAATATAAATCATAAAAAAAACTCAGAATAACCATGGAAAAGGGCTGCACTGCGAAAAGCTTCTTTGAAATCTTCAGTTCTATGGATATCAATGTGAATGCTTCTCACTCAGTGCTATCTAGAAAAGTATAAAATTATATGATACGGGTAAGAAAAGCAAACTAAGAATAAATGGCAAGACCGAAACAAAACTTGTTATGGTAGGCATCACTACACAATACATACCACCGACATTAAGAGTTTTACATATAACCCTACAACAGAGCTATCATTTACAGCTTTAATTATTTTTCTCTTCCATTTCAAAATATTTTCCTGTCAGATTCTTTAGAAAACCTACAAGTATGTATGTTTCTACTGCATTTCTGGTAATCCCCTTATCCAAACACATTAATGGTGCTTTCTTATCTCTAATCCCCTTTAATTAGTATCACTAAACTTAAAAAATAAAAAAAATTTGTCCAAAAAGGAAAGACGCGGATCACTATTCAGTGATGGCGATCTAGACTGATACTTGAAAAGCACGAGGAATCGACGGCGAGACGGATATTGCTCTCAGCAAGTTTGACCCGAACGTGATTAACAGCAAGAAAATGTGCCCGTACCGGATGCGTACGAGGAGGGACAGTGGGTACTGGAGCGAAGAGATCGGAACAATAGCAAGCTGGATCTGAGAATTAGTCGAAGTTGAAGATAATGCAGGTGGCGAGACAGGGTATGGGGTTGAGAGAGAGGAGAAAACGGGTAGAAGATCACGACCGTTTCTCTCGGTCCCTCGAATTTGAAGTAATTTGAAGTAGAGAGGAGAGATGGTACCCAGGGCTTGGGCTTCGGAAGTTCGGATATTGTTGTTAAGATGGAGTTACGGAGGGAGCTAATCAGCCAGAGAGGAACGAGAAATGGAGGGTTTAGGTTCGTTCAGGTTACTTCTTCAAGAAGCAAGAGGCGATGCGCATTAATGATCATTAATGAAAAAGATTCTGAATGATTCTTCTACGATTTTATTACTGTTATTTAATTAATTAGATGGTTCGATGTCGATTGCTTTTTGTGAGCTGATGGGTTCGTCCTACATTACTCAAATAGGATGCAGGTAGCTTCTTCCACAAGGCTCATATCATATCAAATATCATCATTAATGAAAAATATCTTATATGCGATTCGGCCGTTACACTTCTATTAGTTATTATTATTAGTGTATCACTAATGCAGCGATTTATTTTTCCAAACGACATGTTCATCATATCTCATATATAAAAAATGGAATCATATTGATATTAATATTCCTTCAAAGGGAAAAGTGAAATGAATTAAAACTAAAATGAACCACGGACCATTGGTTGCGATTAGGGATGTAAATTGTAAACATATGGATTATGGACGGATAATGGTTAAATCATATTTATATTTTTTACGAATACAAATACAAATTGAATATTTTACGGATATCAAATGAATATAGCTACAAATATAGATATATTTGAAATATCAAATATAAATAATATTGAAAGGTAATTGCATGCTATTGCTTGGTTGATTTAATGGTTGTTCAAGTTAACATATTAATTGAAAAAATAATTGTTAATAGGCATCAATCAATTATAAAAAAACACAATACAAGAACAAATTATATCTAAATTAATTGGATTTATACTTTACATCAAAATCCCCAATTGAAAAGTATACAACGAGTATTTTTAACAGATATCTGGATAATTATCAGCATCATATCCAAATCTAAATTCATTTCCGAATATGAACAATAATAATTCGATGAGATTTAATCAGTTTTATGCACCTAGTTGATATATGGTTTTTTCATCATTGAATCATTGGATACTTAATACATATAAAAATTAAAAGGGAAATTGAAATGAATGAACAAAAAAAAAAACAAAGGGATGGACTTCATTATGGCCTGTGATGATAGATCTTACTTCATCCATTTTTTCCCTCTTTCCGGACAAGGTTGTTCTACAAAGCGATTGAAATCCATATTCGAATGGACGACTGGTTCGAATTATCGAACAAGACGAGAAAATATTATTTTATTATTTTTATTGTGTCGTGTCGTGTCAAAAATTAGAAATGATCGGCACGGCACGATAAGGTTAAGGCATGCCGTGTCTAACCATGCCATGTATAATCGTGTCCTTGCCTAACCATACTGTGTTTGTTCGTGTCGTGTTGATTCGGTATAGCGTATCTTATCCATGTTAACTGTGTTGAAAATTAAAAAAACAAGAAATATAAAAAAAGTATGAAAAATAATTTCTAACTTTTTATACACTGTAATACTATATTTTATGTTTTCCCAAAAATGTAGACAAAGTTAAAAATATAAAAAATGCCAAAAAATGAGAGAAAATTGCAAAAATTATTTTTTTAATAGAAGAAACTGAAAAAAATACATATATTTTTTATATACTATAATATTATATATTTATTTTTTAAAAATAAAAAAAATTAGAGAAACCGTGCCTAGTCATGCCTATCCGTGCCTAGTCATGCCTATCCGTGCCTAGCGGTATCTAGCGCGCCTAGTGGCATCTAGTCGGGCCTAGTTAGGTCTACCATGTTGTACTTAATCGTGTCGTGTTTGGTCGTGTTTTCGTGTCATACCGTGCCGTGTTTCGTGTTTGTGTCGTGCTGTGTACGCCCTCTTAACCGTGCTATACCGTGTCGTGCCCTATAGTAGAAAATCGGACATGACACGCTTAAGACACGTGTCACGTGCCGTGTTCAGCCATGGTGGCATGGTTTTGAGAACACTAATGATAACTTATACATCTTTATTTTTTTTATATTTATTAATAAAATTAAATTTATTAGATTGATTTGGGGTAGATATAATTTAATTATTTATCTTGATATAATTTGACATGACCGTTTGGCCTAGTTTGGGGTTGGGTTGAGAAAATTAAATAATGTCAATCGAATTAGATTTAAATAAATTTAATTTTATGAATAAATATAGAAAGATTTAAAGATTTAAATACTATATAATATATTTTAGATAATTATTGGGTATATATGAATATATTTTATACTATGCATTTGAATTTATATGAATAAATATGAAAGAATTTAAAGTGTTTAAAAATATTTGTTATATTAAAGAGTATATGGGTAAATATGATATATGAAATTTAAAAAGAGTTAAAAAAGTAAATATGATATTAACCATTTTTTTGTATTTAATTGACAACTATTAAATAAACACATCGAAAACAAGTAGATACTAAATAAAATTTGAAAATCTATATTATTATAATCCTCGATTAGTGTCTCGTCCTCCATCGATACATCATATAATATTTAAGGATATTGTTCATGAATATAATGTAAATATTTAAATATATTTCTAGTTGTCATCTTACACCATAAATATATAAGTATTTGAATAAAAATAGTGGTTGACCCTATATATACATGATACACAGTCATGCACCAAAGATGATTTTCTGTTGACATTTTGTATAAACCTTCATGTGAAAAGACTACACACTCAAATATGAAATGTCATTTGAATTTCTATATATTACTCTCTCGTGATCAATACGTATCCGCAATTGAAACCTAAATTCAAATACAATTTCATATAGAAAAAATACTTCTCCGATAATTCGCATCGGCAATACTTATTCATATATACTAGCAAGAAACTCTTTCATTGTGTGGACTCTCTTAATTTAAAAAAAATATAGCGGTATTTTTTATTATAAATAAATAATATATTTTATTTAAATATAATTTATCAATTATAAACCCTTTAATTTTTAAATAAAATTAAATCATTATTTAATAAAAATATATAATACTTTTTTTAGTATGATTGTACAAAAAGAATAACAAATGCATAATATCTAAATTTTTCTATTATTGAGTATTCCAATCATTGATTACTTAGTTTATTTTTTTTGCAAAAAAGAAACTTAATTATAGCAAATGCATGATATATATTTTTTTAGATCTATAAATACATGGTGAAAAATAGCAAATAGAATTGAGAGAAAAAAAATGAGTTTGACTGAAATATGAATTGTCACTTTTATAAAATCAATCAATCTCAATTATAAATTGAAATGAGTATTTCGATCATTATTCATTATTTGATAAATAAACATATCCAATTCATATGTTTCTACAAATACTTAGCTCATAATAGCAATGTGAAGTCCTCGCAATATTTATCCGCGAACTTGATGAAGACGTGCCTTGAAATTGTTCATAGGTTTCGAGAGTGGTACACAAGAGATTAAGTATAGTTTTATTTAGATATAATTTATGTCTAAATCAATTATAAAGACTCTTAAATTTTATAAATAAAATTAATTTATTATTTAATAAAATTTGATTAATAAATATTTTTTAAAAAATAAAGTTTCACAGTAGATATTTTTAAGTTAAAAATAGCTAGTTATTAATTTATTTGATGGATAAAATTTTTAATTCTCTCATTAATGTATGATAAAAAATAAAAATAAAATAAAGAGAAATAATGATATTGATTAAAATATGAACCATTAATTTTTAAAATATTTATCCACATCGTTCGATTAGGGGCACTTTAATCATTAAAATAAAACTAAATGTACAAATTCAGTACATAAGCTCTTTATAATAAACGGACAAACTGGCCGTTGTGCAGAACCTCTTAAATCATAAATGTTACACAGTGTAAATCAAAATTTAGCAGCGATCTCGCTTGTGACTGGTCAAAACCGGATATGTGAATTGACCGTTATATAAAAATTTTTGTCTCCAGATTTGGGAATATAGGATGTTTATTCTGATGTGTGACAATCATCTTCAAGCCCTCGTTTGTGTGGATTGTTGCACCAGTTGTCGTTTCCACCATTATAGATTTAGCAACAATAGTTAAATGTATATATTAGTAACTCTGAGCAAATAGTGTTGCACGATTGTTCTTTTTTTATTTATCACATGGTAATTAAGGCTAAGAAAATATCATTCGACAGTCCAAATTTGAAATATTAGAGCCTAAGCAATGTTAAATGCTGCTACAGTTCTTTTAGTTGGGTTTTATTTTTACAGTTTCAGGAAGATAAAGCATAGGAACCGAGATAAAAAAAAATACTTCGAAAGTAGCAAAATATGTCACCGTCACATTTCCTTGGACCACCTCAAAATGACAAGTAGCTGGAAACATTGTCAAAATAATAGTAAAAACAAAGACAACATATAGGCATCATGCAATGGTTATTTTGACACGTAATATTGATTACACGATGCAACAATTTTTGGATTCATCTAGTATTGCAATATAGTATAGTATAGATATTAAAAAGAATAGAAATCATCTCTATTCAAATTCATCGATATTTAAGTTATTTATCAACGTCTTTTCTTAGTCGATAGCCACCACTTATTTAAAAGCCTCGTAATATATAATTATTCAAAAACAAGATCTAGTAGTGTCAATTATTGACTTAAACCTGATATGATCTGAAAATAAATGAATCGGGTATGAGTTTAATTTTTTTGATCCAAATCGGATCGAGTTCGGGTTAACCCGATCTGACCCGATTAATTATATTTTTTTAAGTAATTTTGTGATTTAGTACTAATTAAAGCTTAAATATACACTAATTAAGATTATTATAAATGAATTAATATTTTATTACTTAAAATTATATTAAGAATAATTAATAAACATTTAATTATTTTATACGGATTGGGTCGGGTCAACTCGTGACCCGTCGGGTTCGGGTAAAAAAAATAATAAAATAATATTACCCGATCCGACCCATTAACACTTTAGAACCGTAAAATTAAACTATAACTAGCATTAACATATTTAGAAATTGAAGCAATATAAAACTATAATATAAAAACAAATACTACAATTGCTATATAGCAGGACAAAAATGAATTGCATAATCTGATAAATACTGTGACACAAACAAATTCCAAAGGAAGAAAGAAATAATAACCGAACGAATTAGCTTCGGCAATTAATCAGTTCAACGGTCATATAGCTGATACAACACATCTTACATGAAAATTATGTAATAGTAATAATCATTTTTTTTTCGAAAACAAATAAAAACTGAATCAGTCAAATACTCAAATTAATCTAACGGGAATAAAATCCATGTAGAATCTTTTCATTAATGATCCACTCTATTCATTAATTAATCAGTACGGATCGCTCCACAAGAAGCTTGTCGAGGAAGCATCTAGTCCAGGTATAACAATCCCTCCGATAGAAAGGTATGGGCCGTATGGCGGCGTATGTGATTGCCCAGCCAAATGACTCGAGTCACACCCTTCCTTTCCCGAGTCGACCTTTGTATCCGTCGTACACGACTAGTTCACACACGAAAATAGCTTCCTCTCTCTCTTCTTCTTATTGCATAACCCCTTTTCCAAAACCCTAACCCTAGCGCGAACATCTAATGGAAGGATAGGGGGAGAAGAGACTCGCCCATGCGGCCGCAACTGGGCGGAGCTTCAGCGAGATGCGCCGATTGTGATATTTCTGAAGGTCGGGTTAATGGAGGTGCTTAGAGCCGCTGGATCGGTGTGTCGGTCATGGCGGAGGGTTGCGCAAGAGGAATCATGGATACGGTTGTGATGTTTCTTACCGACGGATACTACCCTACTTGCTATTGACAGAAGTGGCGGCCAACTCGAGGAGTTTTCGGTTGAGTACTTCGGGGATGATGACCTGCCCCAGTATCTCTGTGAGAGGTGATACCTTCATTATATTTTTACCTTTTATGGTTTCTACTGAATTCTGAGTTTGCAGAAGAGTTGCATACTGTTGGAAATTTAACAGCAGCACAGCCGAAAACATTATAAATTTCTCAAATAGGAGGGGAGACAAATAGAAGGAGAGGGACAATCTTTTCACTCGTACAAAATAATCTCATTTTACTGATACATACACTGATAGATCTCTCCAGTATGGAGAGGGGAGCTCTCTCACAAACTCATTTACCAGCACACCACCTTTTTATAATTACAAATGTCTGTACAGGTTACATTCTCATAATTAAATTTCCAACAGAATTCTATTCCAACTTTGATGCATATTTTAAATTATAAAATCGTTGTTATAGCTGGTACAACTGGTGGCATCTCTGGAAACTTCAAGCTTCTGAATCTTCAGCTTGAGCCTTGGAGGCTACTACTGTATTTACTCAACATTAAAAATTTGATGCATATCATCTCCTATGATATCTGTGTCCATTTTGTACACAATAATTTGATAATTATTTTACATCTCCAACTTTTCCTTTAATACGCTTGATCCAGAAAGGTCCTTAACATTATTATCATTAATAATTTCTTCACAAAAACGAACACTACTAAATTTATAATAGTGGTGTGAAAGGTTATATGATATTAATCTCAAGCATATTAATAATAATAAATACATTATGTTGTAGATTTAAGCCATTTAAAAAAATATTCGATCAAAATAATTGTTTTTTTGACAAAATTAAAAGAATTAGAGTTTTGCAAATATTTGTCTCTAAATGATGGTGTAAAAGGTTATATGATATTAATCTCAAGCATATTAATAATAACAAACACACAACATCGCTGATTTAATAAATGTAAATGCATGATGTTGTAGATTTGAGCTATTTAAGAAATATTTGATCAAAATAAAAGAAAATTTCTGACAAAATTAAAAGAATTAGAGTTTTGTAAATATTTTTTCTCTAATTCTTTTAATTTTGTCAGAAATTTTCGTTTATTTTGATTAGGCATTTTTTAAATGATGGTGTGAAAGTTTATACAATATTAATCTTGAGCATACTAATAATTACAAACACAAAATGGTATACATTTGAGCCATTTAAAAAATACTCGATCAAAATAAAAAAAAGTTTCTGAAAAAAAATAAAAGAATTAGAGTTTTGTAAATATTTTTTTCTCTTGTTCTTTTAATTTTGTCAGATTTTTATTTTTATTTTGATTAGGTATTTTTTTAAATGATGTGTGAAAGGTATATGATTTTGATCTCGAGCATATTAATAAATGTAAATGCGTGTTGTAGATTTGAGCTATTTAAGAAATACTTGATCAAAATAAAAAAAAATTCTGACAAAATTAAAAGAATTAGAGTTTTGTAAATATTTTTTTCTCTAATTCTTTTAATTTTGTCAGAAAATTTCTTTTATTTTGATCAGGTATTTTTTTAAATAATGGTGTGAAAGTTTATATGATATTAATCTTGAGCATATTAATAATTACAAACACATAATGTTATAGATTTGAGCCATTTAAAAAATACTCAATCAAAATAAAAGAAAAATTCTGACAAAATTAAAAGAATTAGAGTTTTGTAAATATTTTTTTCTCTAATTCTTTTAATTTTTTCAGAAAATTTCTTTTATTTTGATTAATTATTTTTTAAATGGCTTAAATCTACAACGCTGTGTTTGTTATTATTAATATACTTGAGATTAATATTATAAAACCTTTTCAGACCATTGTTTATAAATTTAACAGTGTTTTTTTTAAGAAATTATTGATGATAAAATATTGAGGACCTCTTTGGTAAAGACCTATACATCTGTAATTTGGTTTGTGTGTTCACACTGAGACTTACGTCACGCTGCCAGTACTTGAATGTACCGCCCAACTTGAATTATCATAGAAATTTACAATGTATGAAATGGAAATGGTGAAGTGTTTACTATCCTACAACTCATCTGATCCATTCTCCTTCGAGTGAGGTTTGAAGTTCTCCAATGTTTATTTTTTCCTTTCACTGAGAAGTGCAAAATTATGCTGGCTTAAGGTAATGCTTGGATGAAAAAAAGAGTCACTCAGATTTACTTTCGTTATTCTTGCTTAACACGTAGAATTGTTTGAATGACATCACTTTGAAGAAAATATATTTATTTATTCATTTATTATTTTTGGTGCATCTTTTACTTTAATTTTTTCAGGCGCATTAATTAGGATTTGTTAGAGAAACTTCGTTCTTAAGTAAACGTGTCTGGTTATATATATATATATGTGTGTGTGTGTATTATTTGAGGAGGCTAGTAACTAGAAGCTAACTGGACTTTAATGTGTAGCTACATCATTTTGGGTAAATTATTTTTTCTTGTTCATTTTTATGTTAACTAGCTCTATTTGATTCGGCATGGTGTAACTATTTGTACTGATTTTTTGTGTGGAAGGTGAAGGTTGCAAGGGCTCTGGAAGTGGACCTTGTTAGAGCAGCATGCAAGTTGGAGCTCTTAACGATGCAGACCTGCAAGGTCACAGCCAATGGGGAGACAGTAGGGCTTGCTCATGACATAAAATCTGTACAAAA
The DNA here is from genome assembly GCA_964058805.1 of Schoenoplectus triqueter. Taxonomy (NCBI): domain Eukaryota; kingdom Viridiplantae; phylum Streptophyta; class Magnoliopsida; order Poales; family Cyperaceae; genus Schoenoplectus; species Schoenoplectus triqueter. Next base: position 12,316 of record CAXKVV010001309.1, read on the forward strand.
ACAGGTTTACAAACTTTTGGTTATTTGATATGTATTTATCAAGTTGGAGCAGTTTATTAGAAAGAAATGTAGAAATTGAAGTATTATCTTTCTGGATCTAATGTACGCTCTTGTTATCTGTATGAAAATAATGTTTGAGAATCAAGTTTCAGTAAGTTAGGTGATTTATTATCCATTCAATTTTTTTTTTTTGGAAAGGGGAACTGATCAGGGACTATCCTGGAAAGCAAAGCCAAAGCCTAGGAGCCCTTCATGGTCATTTCAAGAGGAGGATCTTAGCCAATGAACACAGGCCAGACCTTTTGCTGCTGAGCAGAAAAGGTATTTCACTTTTTTTGTACATGTATTAGCTATCATACTGATTGTTTGGTTGCATTCTTTTGTTTGGATGGTAAAACTGGGATATGATTTTAATTGTGTATGTTGGGAAGGCAGGGGATTTTGTACTGGTAATAATCCGCGTGAGTAGAGCAATAAGCACATGGTAATTGCTATTAGTTATTTCTGGCGCTCACTTGTTAACAAACAGAACTGACATATAGTTGTGTATACGTTTTACTTATTTAACAAGTGAGATGAAACTTACAGACTGAGCTTGTTGGAGAAGGCACATAGGAGGCTTGTGAGGATGGATGAGCTGTGACAGGCAACAAAAAATGAGGTGGAGATGAGGATTGAGAAAGAGAGGGAGGAGCTGGGGACCTGTGTTGAGTCCAGGGCCCGCCAGGCAGAGAAGAACCGCCTCCGACCTGCTCACTGCATATACCTAGAGGCGGGCTGCTCTTAGAGAGAGGACTGCTCATTCCCTTTTCCAACGGTCACTGCGTGAAAATAGATACATTTTAGTATGTATCTGTCTGTGTATTTTTGTTATTATTCAAATATGACAATGTTCAGGCAAGTATCTAATAAGTGTTATTCCGGATCAATAGGTATAAGGAAAGGGTAAGATCCTCAATTAGTCAGAAAAGATCAGCATCAGAGAAGAAGAGGGTAAGCCTTCTGGAAGCTGAGAAGAGGTGGGCCCATGCAAGGGTGATGCGGGCCTGCTGGGTTGCCAAGGCAGTTTGTAGTAAGAGAGAAACTGAGAGGCTGGTGATGGAGCAACAACTAAAAAGAGAAACTCCAAAGGGTATATTTTCTGCTATTTCTCTCTTGCTGTAAGCCCACACAAAAGAATTCTATCTCAGTCTGTCTGACACAAATGAATTGCCCAATACACTATTCCACAAGTTTGTGAAGGAGTTTTTCGATTTTTTTTTGGATTTTACACAATCGTTGATGCTTTTTTTTTTCATTTCAGTGTTCTCACATCAGAACAGTTTGTGCAGAAGGCCATTTATTGAATGCCGACAGGCCGTCTTCATAATTTCACATCATTTGAGCAACACAGTAGATCTTTCTAAAGATCTTCTGTGGCATAATAGAAGTAATAAGAGTGCTGAAACCTCCATTTAATTGATATGCTACTTGTCACATAGAAGACAAGAAGGTAGTCAATTTTTCTTGCAATCTCTTACACTTTACAGACTGCTCTTCTTCTACTTGGCAGACACAAAAAAAATGAAGGGGGGATGAGAGAGAGAAGACTCGTGGTTCTGCATAGATTTCCATCTATGGAGGCTGCAATTGGCGCCATGGACGTTACCCTCGACCTCTCCAAGCTACGACGGTTGTTTAGACACCCCGATTACCTATTTGTTCTTCCCTGTCTAGTTGCATGCCTCTTCCCCTCTTACTGCTATCATCTCTATGATCTCAGAATAGAAGCCTCTAAGGTAAGCAATTTTGAACACCTTCTCTTTTATAATTTGGTTGTTCATATGATTTTTGTGCAATAAGGATGTGGAGCTTCATGACCGACATTTTCCGTAATAAATCCTCCTCTTGTGCTCTTTATGAAAGTCATTTATGTCATTAAAATGCTGATAAGATAAAAAAATCTTTTAACTTGTCTCAACTGACTTCAAACTTTCAGAACTTAAGAATAACTGCACCTATCACAGCATAAATATTTTTAGTTAGCTCACAGCATAAATGCTAAGAATGTTCGATCTTTCTTGATGATTTTAGTTAGCTCACACATCAGTTCACCAGATATAGAAAAAAATGGATGCCAAAGCAAGAACATCTTGATTAGGATTCTGACAATTGGGGAACTTGAGAAAAAGAGGCTGGCAATTTCCTGATTCAGCTCCCTCTATGTTAATAATTGCACGTATTTGAGCAAGGCGCTAATGAATGTCCAACTTCTAGTGCTTATGTTTTGTTTTCAAGCTATTCCTGTTTTATCAGTTGTTATAACAGCTCATGGAAAGAGCTCATAAACTTGTAAGATTGTAAAAGTTCTGCCACCTTAATTATTTATCTGAAAAAAATGCGTTTGTAATATTTGATCAATTATAAGAAGAGCTAAAGTAAGTCTCCCTAAGCTCTTCAATATGCTAATGGAATTTACAAATTCATCATAGGGTCTTTTATCTGCAATAGTAAAGAAGGGATTGAGGCTCAGTAAACTGCTGTACAAAATCTAATTGGCCTGAGAAAGCTAGCTCTTGAAAAGAGTGGTTTGTTCTTCTTCTATATGCTGCAACAATGTCAAGTGATTTCATAGAGGATTTCGGAGAGACTTGACATTTTCTCCTTCCATCCCGATGCTATATCCTTTTCTCTATTATTTTACCGCTGTGTAAACTTGGTTATGAGATTTTGAAATATCAGGCATACCTCTATAGTTTTGAAATATCATGTCATTGTGTTATAAAATGAGATTATCCTGAATTTCCTTATGTAACTTTTGAATTTCTACATGGATCCCCTTTTAATCTGAACTCTTTTAAAGCACAGATGTTCCCGTTTCTCTGTTCTTTGCAATGTGGCATATTTTTGCAGTGTCATACAGGATACTATCCGGTGTTGAACATTCGGATAATGAAACTAGAGATATCCTTAACATGCAAACATATTTTCAGAAAAATCTATGGCTTTGCCTTGGGACAGTGAACATGCCTTATACACGAGAAGCTATGGAATTATACTAACAGGTGTGCTTCTGTTATGATAATTTGTTGATTTTTAATTGGTTGAGAACAAGAAGATAAGTACTAAGTAGACTGAAAACTTCAATAAATCTCTCACTCCATAAATTAAAACCCAAGTTAACAGAAATCTAATGTAAAAGATTAAATGAAGATGAAATGAATTCCATCTTGGATGCTAGTCTAGACATTCTTGTGTGTTGTACCGATGGCGGGCTGCTATAGCAACTGATTTGCTGAAAACAACTCTACATGTACTAATTCTGGCCACTGTAAATTATTGCTTCTTCCTTCTTCACTATGATAATCGTTCTATCTTCTGAAATATTGAGAGTTGCCAGGCTGGTAAGGGGGACATATTGCTACAGAAGGAGGCACTAAAGTATTTTCTTGAAGGTACTTTAGATTCAAGCGCACTTTCTAATGTCCTTCCGAAGAAATCCATGAAGAGAATGATACTGATGATGGATCAATGTCATCAAGAGGTACATCCCTCTAATCTTTTGTGTTAACTGCCCCCCCCCCCCCCCCCTCTCTCTTTCAATTTATCATATACACAATATTAAAATTGTATTTGTGTCATCTCATCTGTTATAGGCTTTGATCATGGCAAGTGGATCAAAATAAATGAGAGAGGTACGCTTCTGTCAGATATGCCAGAAGAGCTTTAGTACTACTATCAATGGTATGTTCCAGTTGTCTCTTTTGCCTTTTCTTTTAGCAAGTGAATTAGGAGCTGTTTTTTATCTGTTTCATATTAAGTACAATACCCTGTGATTAGTTTTATATGATTCACAACATGAATGGCTTACCTGAATGAAGGTGAAGTGAGCTGTGTGAATAATTAAGTTCAATTGGAATCAGAACAATATCATACCTGACTAGTCTTAGCGCAATTGCTTTTCTGCCCTCGACATTATAGGCTGGTCCGTTATCAGTTGCAGCAACACATAAAGCGAGCAGATAAACACTTCAAGACCCAGAAATAGGAAAATCAAATCATTAGAAGCCAGTACATAATAAACATAATTAGTTACAATATAATCTGGAAATATTTTAGTGAATTCTTTTTAATGTATTCTGAGTATTTGTACTAGTTCAAATTTTAGACTAAGTTAGCATATCTTAAATATCCAATTTGATTTTTCATTCATGATGTGATACAATTAAAAACCATTCAGTACTCAAATTATGATCCAACAACAATAGTATCAATACATATTATGGGCAGCAATCAGTAATTTAGGTACAATCAACTATGTGATATATTGCTTTATAGTGTCCAGAACAATGGTAAATTAGAAGGGATTTAAATTTCAAACTAATTGTCTAAGCAATACTTTTTTAACAACAGTTATGGTATTATAATGTTTTATGTGACATTGTTTGACTAATATGTTTTTTTTGTCCCATCTTTATTTGCTTCTACCTATTAAACTTCATGTCTTACACTATCTTTATATTTTCTTTTTTCTCTGTTTGCAGCACTCTCACTGAGCCCATAGACATGTAAGTTGTTGTTAATTTAAACTTTTGTGATCTATGTTATTTCTATTCTGGTATTTGTTAGGTATGTTGGTAAGAGAAAAGGGGTAAAAGGTTGCCTAACTCCTACTATAATTGGGGCATTTTCCTGGCTGCTGTTCTTTTTCCTAATTGCATATATTTTAGATAAAATGCTGATACGCTGAAATCTTAGATAGTCTAAGAGGTTGGTAAAAGAAATTTGCTCAAATTTTAATAAATGTTGTGTAGAACAGGAACTTCTAATTGTTTTGCTTGCTGTAAACAATTAGAAATAAATAACAACACAATAGAATTGAGAATCTTGTTTTTATAATATTAAAAATTATTTTCCTTAATAACAGATATAACGAGTGAATTGATGAATGTGAGAGGGTAAATAATCCAGAGGAAGAGGCTGACTGAAGAGAAGAAAATCTTTTGTCCTCATTTGTAATCTGTCTAATTCTACTTTTCTATTTTATTCTGCAGATTATACATTCGAGGAGAAATTCTAATATGTAATATCTTGAAATCTCAATATATAAACACAACATGATCTAATAAAAATCAAGCCGCAGCAGCGCGAGTCCAATTGGAGATTTTCCTTGGGAAGTATTGGGATGAGATTGGAATGTAATAATATAGATTCATAAAGAAGAAAAGGTTCTCTATGGATTCAAAGGGTATACTTATGGGATAGAAGAAAAAAGAAATAAAAAAATAATATTCGAAAACAGACTAAATGTCTACTGAAGTCTCTATTTAAATAAAATAGATAAAAAGAAATATGAAAAACCTGTAGAGTTGTAGTAAGAAGAATCTAGTAAGATTCTTTCTTTCTATTCAAGATATGGCTATAAGTTTTGGGATACTTTACGAAGAGGGTGGTTTGCTGAGCTTTGCAGTAATGGAACAGCTTTTATTCTATCTTATTTTATTCTATCTTAACAATTTTTTGGACTTTTGTCAAGAAGATCTTTTTCAAAATTCTATTTCCTTTGAAAGGAAAAAAGCTGAATTTAATTCTGTGATTAAAACAGATGCGGTTGCTCAACGTCGCCACTAGTATGTTTTAAATTTAGGCAAAGGCACAGAGAACAGAGTACCTGAGACAGGGGCAGCCCTCGTAGCTCCACTCCTCGCTCCACTTGGGAAAAGCATAGAGATATTCTCTCTACAAAGCTTGCGAGGTTAGCATATTTTTTCAATTCGGTCCTTCAAATTTGCCTTACATTGAAGTACATAAAAAATTGAAAATTCTGTTCTGAACTTGCTTAATAAAAGGATCATTTCATAGCACAACTATCAGGTGTAGCAGTTAGGACAAGGATGTGTTTTGTGAAAAAAATGAGAACTAACTGTTAGCATCATTCAAATGTCATATCAGGCGCTGAAGTTCGTCAGATCAAAGCACGCCACCTTCTCTCTGACCAATATCATCTCGGCTTAAGCTCTCTATAATATCAATGTGTTTCGAACAACTCGCCATGTTAATTGAGTCACCATGAGGTTACTACTAGAATGTCTCTTGAGAGCTGCTTCATAATTTCTCTTGCGTCAGCCACCAGCTCAGTGCCAGCTTCACAAACATAGAACTTGGTGCAACATTCTTGGCATCAAATCCAGCGTTTCAAGAGAAGGTATTTTTTTTTGCAATTATCCATTACATGAGTTGTATTTATTTACTTATATTCATTCTTGAAACTTCTGATATAATGTATGGCATTTTAGGTGTAAAGATATGGTTTCTGGCCATTATATTACTTTCTAGCTGACTTATCTGCTAGATATGTGTCGTGGTATCCATTTCTCGATTTTTGCAACTGCTAGGCTTGACTCTTTTTCCATCAAATGGCGGGGCACTACAACACTAATCCCTTCGGAAGATGTTAACCCCTTTGCGGTGAGTGACATACTTTCCTTCCTCTCTCTTTTTAGATCTATTTTTGAGGGGATGGGTTCATTTTGATCCGTTTAGATCTAATAGAAAAGGATATTTTGCAGATCTGAAAACGTACATGATGTTCCTCGTTGATTTGCTTTACTGAGATCTAAACAGTCGTTTAGTCAGATCATCAGATTTTTATCTTTTCAAGAAGTTCTATAGATTCTTGAATGTTTCTTACTGTCACTTTAGGTCAGATCCGGGTAAACTGATTCTCTTTAAATAGTACATACTGAGTATTTTATATGAGTGACTTTAGTCATTTGATGTTGTGACCCTAAACTAAGTCACAATGGTAATTGAATTGTAAATTGATACCAAACAGATTGAAACTCAGATCTTTACTAATAATCACTGAGAATACAATCCTTTTCTGATAAAAGGATAAAACTGGAATAAAAAGAAAAGATCAAAAGTCCTCAGTTCTTTGACAACCTACAGTGCGCAAATCAACTTCTATTTATAGAATAAAGTTTTACTGAAGTAAATGAAATAGTAAAAGTAAAGTAATGATGAGTCTGCAGATGCTTCTCGCACAAATGTCTTTCTCAAACAATTGCATTATTCTTCTCCATTTCATGGCTGCCACCATCTAACCAGTTGTTCAGTAACCATCACTATGCATTGGGCCTTCTTCCTTATTTAAGTCAAGGCCCAACTCCGATAAGTTTGCAACAGCTCAACAACCTCTTCTTTCCCAAAGCTGACCAAATCAATTGTATTTCCAACGGCTCTCAGCCCCTTCAACATTTCAATACATAACATTTGAATTACATCGAGGCATTGTTTCAATTTGGTACTAAAGATCTATAACTTTTGTAGAATAGAGATCAATTTCATGATTATATATAATTTGCTCTAATAAGACAACAAAACAGTGTCTTATTTCATGAACATTTCGTAGGACCCAAATTTCAAGGGAAACTGCTGATGTGTTGTCTTGGTTGTGTTTTTTTTTTGTGTGTGGGGGGGGGGAGGTTCTGATTATAGTCTACATCATACTAACCTTATGTTTAAGTAGAATACTAGGAATGTTGCATCAGCCTTGATTTCTATTCTCTCATCTCCCGAACCAGCTGATTTCTACTATACCGTTGGTGTACCTCTTGATTCAAATTCCAATTTCAAAGTAAAATATTTTTGTTTCAGTTTTTCAATCATTTGGTCAAAAATAGTTTTTATTCTTATTGCATATATAGCTTATGTCATCATCATTATTTTTTTGGTTTTTTTTTTGTAGAATCTGAAAAGGAGAAGGAATGCCAAACAAAGGAGGTTTAATTAAACAAAAGGGAAAAGGTATCCTCTGAAGGTTTCTTTTTTCTCTGGAAAATATATCAGTGACAAAAGGAAGAAGCAGCTGCATAAGGTATCCTTTTCTGATGCTGTGCATCTTATTTATTTATTTTTGCCAAATCAGTGAAATGTGATCTAATATAGAAAGATCAGAAACTGAAAGTGCAATGCATGTTGGTTATTTTTTTTTGTATCATTTACTTGTCCAGTATTCTAGACATCTTAATTGATAATTCAATATTTAAGAATATCTCATTGTAAACTCTGCTTAAGTGCACACATGAGCACATGATATCAGTTTTGTTATTTAGGCAATGTTTTGTACCATGCTAAAGAAAATGCAGAAATTATTTTGTAATGTCAGATACTTCAATATGTAACTTTTTTTTTATAATAATTCTTTCTTCAACAACTGGGATAGTGTTAGAGGAGAAGAATTGGCTTCCATTTTTTTGATTATACATCATGACATGCAAATGAAATTCCTATCCGTTCCCCAAGGATGCAATACTTAGCATTTACTTCCTATCTTGGTAAAATTTCTTTTCTTTTTCCAACTCTTGTTTCTGTGTTCGTATTTACCCTTTTGTTGATTATTTTACAGTATTGATCAATAGGTTTGAAAATAAAAAAGAAAACATAGTTGCAAAACATTAATTAAACCTAGCTTACTGTGTTCTTATATTTTTGTACAGCAGCAACAACAATGATAAAGCCTTAATCACAACTAAATTGAGGTAGATTAGAAATGAAATCCAGTTTAAAATCACAGATATCATAGATCTCAAAGATAAAAAAATCAATGATAATGATGATGATAATGACAATAATGGTACTTAATTTCTTTCGCTTTGAAACCCCTATGGCTTTCTAAGAACTTAGCATAGTAAAACACACTCAAGAACCTAACATAGAAACAAAAACCAGGGTTGAAACTCGAATCATTAAGGATTTCTTAGATGATTGAAAAATACTACCTAGTTCACAAACTCTTAATCCTTCTATGGTATAGTGACCAAGCTCAGATAAATGATGATGATGATACTAATACTAATACTAATATTAATACTAATACTAAAAATTATTTTATTGTAGGACTAATCACACCCATCGCAATCTTCATTATATTAATACTAATACTAACGAGCCATGTAGAAACTAAGTCTACATAGCTGGATTTTTTTTTCTAAACCCTGAAATGTTATCTAAGGTTGGAATCCAACATTGAATATTTATCTTATTTTCTTTTGGGCTTAAATTTATGCTTCGTGAAGAGACAAGTCTAGCATTGTTTTATGTAATTACATTAATATTCCCACAAGCTTGAATGTTGGTGTTTTGCAATTATGTGGTGTCAATTATGAGCGCAGAAATCTGAAGTGTAATTTGGAGATGAGTAATATTGGATTTTTTTTTTTGCAAAATTCTTGGTATAATGACGTTTTCTTTTTGTACTATAGGATTGTTTGCATGTCTTTTCTGGAACATAATTGCAGCTTCTGTTGCTTGGATCAAGAGAGAAGGTACAGAAGCTTGGATCAAGAGAGAAGGTATTCTTTTTGCAGTTATCCATTACATGTGTTGTTTTTATTTATTTATGCTAATTTCTGTAAGTTTAGATATGATGTATGGCATTTGAGGTGTAAAGATATAGTTTATGGCCATTGTATATTTTCTAGCTGGCGTAGCCTATTATTTATTTTGAAATAATGGTTTGATCTTATACTTATACTCGTAATGATGAAAGATTCAATGATTGGTCAATAAAATATCAAAAAATGAAAGTTCTTAAAGTCAATAAGTAAGAGTTTCTCTCTCTTTTCTTCACAATAGTATGCTTCCTTTCATTAAAATCTTGTTCTGCTCATAATGTTAGTAGTTGCTCACAGAGCTTAGCACTTCACAACTTTCTACAAACAACGAATTCTACCAAGAAGAATTGATCTACTCGAAAAAAAAGGAAAGCATATTCAGTTTTTTTTTATACCAGTGAATGATAGGAGGGAAGTGCAAAGCAAAACTAAAAGTATTGTATTTAGGAACTAATTGACTTTCGAGGCGCAAGGCGTTAGCTCTTTTTATATTTTGTAAGGAAGAACATCAAGCATGTGAGGCATGAGCGATAGGAAAGTCTTGCTCGTAACGTGCTACGTTACTCGTTGAAAAGTCTTGCTCGTAACGTGCTTACGTTACTCGTTGAATGGAAAGTTTTTGATCAATTTGTCATGTTGACAGATCACATTAGCTTGAAATTTCTGCTGGAGCAGAAGGATGCTAGGTCAAAGCCATAAAAAATTGGCTTGGTAAGGCCATAAAAAAATGGCCTGGTAGAAAAATCTTATTTCTTCATGCATGACGGTAGTGCGAAGTTTTTGTAGAACCTCCTTTTTTTTGGGCATTTCTTCATTGATATCAAGTGTATATTTTTTTTATTGTTAAAAGCTTTTTGGTTTTTGGATGGTGCAGGCATTTCATTTTATCACAGATCGTGGGCGTTTAATGGATGTGTTGTTGTATCGCCCTCTTTACAGTGCTACGAAGTAAGTAAATTTTTTTACACAATATCCTAAAATTGTTAAAATTCATCAAATTTTTTAGTATTTTCCTTCAAGCATTATGATGCACTTGATATTTCATCGGGTTTATACTGTATCCTATGTCTATTGTCATAGGACTGAGAGTGCACTGAAATTTGGGTGGTTCTTTTTGTTCTACATTGTAAGGGTTTTTTTTAGGAGCAAACCAATAACTTACTGATTTTAAATTTAAAATAAAATGATCTATACATCAAGAAAAATCTAAAATGAAAATTAAGAATAGCTTAGAATTGCTAATTGTAGGACTAAGCTAGATTTTCTAGTAATGAGGAAATATATACACACTGATAATCAGATTATAATTATAAAACTCAAATATGGTCCCAAATGATCCCATCCGTTATGATCTGCATGTGAAGTCTTTTCATTGGCCTTCTAATTTTCTAGAATATGCGTTGATTAAGTTCCTTCTGAATGTCCAACACGATGTAGTTTTCAGCTCTGGAATATGCGTTGATTCACCGTCATGTGCAGCAATTGTTGTAGCGTAAATATTATCATTGGCGGAGTTATATTAGTTGGTAGGGTGTCGTTCTAAATTCATCTTGCATAGCTACATCAGAGGAATAAGTGATCGACATCTTCATTGATGGTAGATGAAACATAGCACACATTTAGTGGCACCAGGCTAGTTCCATTTGCGTAAGTCGACATTGGTGAGTATCCGGTTTTTGGATAAGAGCTGGAGAAGGATTTTAACTTTACTTGAAATATGCAGTTTCCATGGGATGTGGGGATATTGTTTTCTCGATGCCCGGGTGTGTGATAAACTCATATGCTAATTTTGACGAGTAGCATTTGCTTTGTGATTCTCTCTTGATGTTAGGATCCAAGATCGTAATAGGGGTAATAATGATTGAAGGTCTCAAATGAAGTAAGAGGGTGAGTTGTTGGAGAAGTTAGCTGGATACTGTAGAGGTTGGATATCTAGTTACAATCTTAGCTTTCTTCGACCATAGTGAATTGGGTCTATATGAAGGGTCCACTGACTGTGTAGGTCACTAATTCCTTACAATAACAATAATAAAACCTTTAATCTCAAATAAATTGGAATAAGTTAGGAATGAAATCCAAGTTGAAAGCATAAGATCAGAGATCTTAAATATCAATGATAATGATGATGATGAAAAAATAATAAATAAATAAAATAAAATAAATAAAAATGATAATGATATGATAATGATGCTGATAATATGCTAATAATAATAGTAATGCTTATAATAATAATAACAACAATAAAATAGTACAATAAACCTACATTATAAAGTATATTTCTAAATCCTTAATTGTAAATTCTAAAATATTAAAATCTAAAAACTAAAAAATCAAGAACCTGAAGTCTATAACTCTACTATTGGACTCTTAACTTCTAAATCATGGTTCTAATACATGAATTATCGTCTTCCAAACACTCCTATTCAAAGCGACCTCTTTAGATATGATATTTCATTCCTTTAATTTTTTTTTTATCACTTCCTCCCATGTCTGTCTTGGTCGACCTCTTACTTTTTTTGTGTATTCAGAACGATTTAGAATGCCATTACGTACTGGTGCCTTAGGAGACCTTCGTTGGATATGATTAAACCATCACAAACGGTGTTAAACCAGCTTCTCTTGAATTGGTGCTACCTGAATTTATCCCTATATCATCATTTTTAATTCAATTTTTTCTTGTGTGGCTGCACAACGCAACATTATATAGACTCAATGTTGACCCTTTGATGTAATCCTATCTTAATAGAAAATGCATCAGACTCATTGTCACATGATCTGACACAAGTCACAATATTTGTGTACATATCTGTAATAATGGTAACGTATTTTGTTCGGGTTTGTTTCTTTTAAAGCGCCATCACATGGTATTTCTTGGTATTTTATCATACGTTTTCTCTAAATTTGTAAATATCATATGTAGGTCATGTTCTCGATCTCTCTCCATGAGTTATCTTATCAAGAAAATAATCTTATCAAGAAAACATCATATGTAGGTCCTGTTCTCGATCTCTCTTCATGAGTTGTCTTATCAAGAAAATTATTTCCATGGTGGACCTCCCTGACTTAAAACCAACAACAACAACAATAACAAAGCCATTACTCCCAAATAAATTAGGTTATGTTAGAAATGAAATCCAATCTGAAAGCATAAGATCAAAGATCTCAAATATGAATGATAATGATGATGATGAAAAAAATACTACTACTACTAATAATTAAATAAATAAATAAATAAATACATAAAATATAAATAAATAAAAATGATAATGATAATGAAGATGACGATATGATAATAATAATGATAATGATGTTAATAATATGCTAATAATAATAATAAAATAGTATAATAAACATGTATTATAAAATATATTTTTAAATCCTTCTAAACCCTAAGATTCTCGATTCTAAGAACTGAAAAACTAAGAACATGTCTATAACTCAACTGCTAGACTAACTCTTAAATCATGATTATGATATATGGATCGCCGTCTTCTAAACACTCCTATCCAAAGCAAGTTCTTTGGATATATTCCATTCTTTCAAATCCCTCTTTATTGCTTACTCCCGTGCCAGTCTCGGTCGATCTCTTTCTTTTCTTGTGTTTTAATGATGACTTAGAATACTACTGCGTACTGGTGTTCCAGAAGGTTTTTGTTGGATATGACTAAATCATTACAAACAGTGTTAGATCAGCTCCTTTTGAATTGGTCCTATCCAATGTTTATCTCGTATATCATCATTTCTGATTCGATTTCTCCTTGTGTGATCGTATATCCAATGCAGCATTCTCATTTTAGCTACGCTCATCTTCTGGATGTGGTCCTTTTGTAGCCCAGCATTCTGCGCCATACATCATCGCAGACTTAATCGCCATCCTATAGAGCATTGCCTTTTAGTTTATTTGAGATATTTTTATCACAGAGAATATTTGATTTTTGTCTCCATTTCATCCATCCGGCTCTTATTTTATGATTAATATCTTCATTGATCCTAATTATTGAAATGTATCATTCTTGGACACTATTTGTCCTTCCAAACTAACATTTCCATTATTTGAGTTGTCCCAGCTGAACTGACTCCTCATATATTCGGTTTTAGTCGTAAGTCTAAACCCTTTCAATTTTAGAGTGTTTCTCCACAATTCTAGTTTTTGATTGACTCCAATCCCGTTTTTGTCAATCAGCACCACATCGTTAGCAAAGAGCATGGACCAAAAAATATCTCGTTGTATGCCCTTTGCGATATCATCCATCACTAAGGTAAAAATATATAGACTTAATGACCCTTATTGTAATCCCATCTTAATAGAAAATGTATTAGATTCGTCGTCACATACTCTGACACAAGTCACAACATTTGCGTACGTATCCTTAATGAAGGTAACGTACTTTGTTGGGATTCATTTCTTTTTAAGCGTTCATCATATGATATTTCTTAGTATTTTATCATACGCTTTATCCAAATCAATAAATATCATATGTAGGTCTTTTTGTTCGTGATATCTCTCCATTAGCTATCTTATTAAGAAAATCGTCTCCATGGTGGACCTCGCAGGCATAAAACTAAACTGTTTTTTGAAGATAGTTGTCAATTTTCTTAAACGATGCTCGATCACTCTCTCAAAGCTTCATAGTATGATTTATGAGCTTAATTCCTCTGTAATCAGTATAACTTGTTTATACTTTGAATATCTCCTTTATTCTTGAAGATTGATACTAATATATTTTTTTTTACTCATCTTGCATCTTATTGGACCGAAAAATAATATTAAATAGGTTAGTGAGCCACACTATTTCTACATCTCTGAGACCTCTGTACCTCAATCGGGATGTTATCAAGTTCTAACGCCTTACATATTTTCATTCTTTTTAAAGCATTTTTCATCACTTCTGTGATGATGTAAATATTTGTAGTATTTTTTTTCTCACCGATCGTCTTTTATACATCATCATTCCACCACCAAGTGTCTTTATATTTACGTTTATTTCCTCTGATTACTTCAAACCTCTTTAGCTACCTTCTGAATGTGAGTCGACATCTCATTCTATGCATTTCACGATCCTTCTTTGAGATTTCACCACTCCGTTCTCATGATTTTTGTGCCTCTATCTCGTTGGAAGGACGCGTATCTGAAAATCGTAAGTCAGCCACTAAAAGTTTGTATTGTGTGACGACACACTTGTCATGTATAACCTTATAATTCATGAAGTTTGGTCTCTCCCTTCTAGTAAGGATAAAATCAATCTGGTTCGAGTGTTGACCACTGTTGATAGTAATTAAATGGTTCTTTCTAAAGAAGGTGTTTGCTACCACAAGGTCGTAAGCTACAACGAAATTCAAGATTTCTTCCTTTTGTTTTTGTTCGCTATCTCAAACCACCATGTACCCTCTCAAACCCCCTTCTAGCCGTGCCAACATGATGTTGAGATCTCTGATGAAAACTTTTTCACTACTAGAGATTTCTCTAATCATGTACTATAAGTTTTTTTAGAATTGTCTTTTGATATCATCATTCGAATCTATTTGTGGAGCATACGCACTAATGACGTTTAAGATCAAATCTCCAATAATCAATTTGATCATGATGATCCTAGTCCTTTATCTTCTAATTTCGACAAGTTCATTCTTAAGACTCTTATCAATTAAGATGCATACATCATTTTTGGCCTTCTGACCCGTTAAAGCCTTCTGAACGCATAAGATATTTAAGCATCTCCTAATTGTAGTATCAATTAACTCTCTTGGTTTACCTATTAAGGACCTTACAGTCTAACTACCTAACAGAATCCTACTTTC
>CAXKVV010001310.1:0-35670 GCA_964058805.1 Schoenoplectus triqueter
TCATTTAATTGACTCCAGCGGTAATATGACGAAGGAAAAATAAAGAAAACATGGATTTGAACTTTGAAGGCACCAGTAGCATTCCCAGAGTTGAAAATGGAGCCTCCAACTGTACTAGTGGGAGCAATAGAAGTACTGGTACACACGCTCAGAGTAAAAAATGGAGCTATTTCACATTGATATGATAGTTTGATTGATACAATACAGCCAAGATCTAAGTCCACATATTTACTTTTTCTTCATTTTTCCGCAACAAGCCAACAAGCCAACAAGCATGGAACAATTCCTTCTAAATAGGGATCGAGTTGCCAACTCCGTACTTCCTATCTGTATAGATTTCAAGTTTTCAACACCATGCGCATACTGAGATTGATTGGTTTAAACCTTTATGGACATTAAATGAGGCTTGCACACCCGCCACAGCACACTAGCAAAGCGGGAAGGCTGCAGTTAGCACCTAGCACTGGTCGGATACTCGCATGGCAAATGGGGCCGACGAGGGATGGATGGGTAATGGGTTTGTCAGAAGCACAAGGCCTCGGCCCTGGCTTGAGATTCGGAATTCAAACTCAACTGTCCTACATATAATAATAGTACATATAATAGGGTTTCACCACCACATCTTCAATCGTTCAAATTAATTATCTTCCTAATTAATTGATTGGTAACAATTTTGTTTTACCAAAAGTGATGAATCCCCTTTATGACTAATATTTTCTAAACCTTCACAACGGATTGACAGAGTAAACCTTAAAAGATCTTAAAAATAGAAAAAAAAAACTTTTACAAATCTATTCTTGGACTTATACATTGATACGTTTCAAAATTTATATGATTTAAATAAGAACAGCGTTCAAATGACTCAATCATATCCTACTTTAAATTTCTAATAACTCAAAATTTAAAATAAAATATCAAAATAAAATCATTAGATTTGATCTAGGTCATTTTATTTATGTATAAATTAAAAATTATAACATTTAAATATTATTTTATGTGACATCAAGAGCTTATAAAAAAATACACTAATATGATTAATTTTTAAAAATTAATTTTATAATATATTGATTTACATAAAATGAAAGTGAAACAAATATATTTTATGCATAAGAAGAAAATATAATATAGATTGAATCTAACGGTTTTATTTTGATAATTTAGTTTTATATTTTGAGTCATTAGAAATTTAAAAATAGAGATGATCGAGGCAAAATAAATTGAAGCATGTCAACTCTTCTCTTTAAAAAATTTGATACTTCCCCGAACTTAATACATTTAAATCATCGTAAATATCATATTTTTTTATGGTATTTGATCAAGTATCAAATGATTTTCAAACGTTATGCAAGTTGAAACACAATCATCTAATACTCTAGAAAATGCTTGTATTTTTTTCGAATATATTTGAAGATCCGATTGTTAATGTCATCAAAGTATTAAGGAATCCCCACCCTTGCCAAAATGTTATTTATACATTATACTACACAATAATTGGACGCAATAAATCTTGTCCGAAAGAGTATATTTGAACGGTTTTGTGTTCTCTGGTCAATCTTCTTTTAGTTTTCTTATTTTATTTTTCAACTTGTCAAACTATTTATTTGTTTAGGAGACCACAATACTTGTTTTTGCCGTATTCATCCGTAGGTTCACATTATCACATACATGATTGAATTGAATTAATTTAAGAGGCTGGTTGCTCCATTACTTGTAATAAATTCTTGGCTAAGCTTATCATAATCCACAACTAAGGGATAAAATATTTTGCCTTTTGTTTTTCTTAAAATGAAAGATTGAAACTTGTGAGAGCCTCTCATATGCCATGTGCATTAGTTAGCATGCCAACGACATGAATGCTGAACATGATAAATTTTCCAACGGTGGGGAAGGTATGCATGTGACTTTCTCTAATGTCACAATATAATTTATATCTTCTACTATAAACAAATGCTTGAAGGGTGAAAAAAATTAAAGAAATTTTTGCTGAATAAAATGTTTAGGTGGTGGGAATAAACGGCGCATATAAAATATTCATACACTTTTTTTTCTTTCTTGTTTGTTTGAGAGGAGGGGGGGGGGGAGACCTTAGATGGATTATTTTTAAAAGAGCCTTCTCTTTTCTTTTAGTGATATTCTCAGACCTTTTCACAGGGGTGTGAATCTGATGGCTGATTGTGAATTAATTCACCGACTTTCCTCAACAGAAATAATAATAATGCACCAACCAAGTGATTCTGAGTTTCTGACAAACTGTTCATTCCTGTAGGGGGGAGCAAATGTGGTATTTCTGCTATTTTTAATACTCCCTTATATGTTTGTTCATTATTTTTTTCATTTAAAATAAATCACTGAGTTGCTCAACGATACTACTTTTCATTAATTAACTGAGAAATCAAAACTGCTTTATCTTTTTCTCTTAAAAAATATTTTGTACAGCTACGTTAGTATTAAAATTATTTAAGCAGCATAGCCCAAACACACTTAAAAATATTGCAGGACCAACATTCCTAATTCGGATAAGCATATTAGTGGTACATCTCTATCTTGATAACGTTTATAGAGAATAATTAACTTAGAGAGGCATAGATTTAATCAAGAGTACAACCAAACAAACTTTTTACTTCCCAAAAGCAAAACAACGTGGGCATGTTACATACTTACATGTACAAATCCTTTTGAGTTTTGAGCCCTCTTTTTCTGATCCACAGTTCCACACATCATCCCTCATTAATATTCTATGATGAGAGAGCAACTAAGCAGGGATGGTTGTCGGTGACGATAATCTTTTATTTTATTTTATTTTAAAATCTTATTATAACCTGTATATAATAGGAAGGATCATAGGACAATGGCTTGATAATATTGAAAATGGATATTTAAAAAAATAGAAAAAAAATCTTAAAAATAAAAAATAACTTATAATATATTTTCTATTTATAGACACGCCATAACACCATTTTAGTAATAGAGATTCGAAAAGCATTTAAACAAACAAAAAGCGAAATATTAGTTCGAAATGTTGTCACCACTAGACCACATGAAGGGCGGAGGCAGAAATTTTGCGAATGCAGTTCAGTCATTTAATAATAATAATTATTATTAAAAAATAATTATTATTTACTGTATTTATTTTCATAGGCTCATATTTATAATTATTCATTTTTAATATAAAAATTGTCTTGATAATCGATAATATATGTTGTGAAAATATAGTATATCAAGCTAAAATATTGTTATTTATTTGCCTTTATCTTTTTAGTAAATGAGAATATAGGTAATTTTTTTTCTTGAAGACATAATTTCTGCTTTTACAATTTGTATCACAATAAAAATTCATAAAATTGAAAGTCGATAAATAGACCACAAAAAGAAGAGACCGGAAAATGATATATTATTTTAGTCATTCTATTTTATTTGATTTTGACTTTTCATGATGTATTTTACTCAATTTTTATGAGAATTTATTTTGAATCATTTATTTATAATAGAATTAGTGTTAGATATAATTATTTTTAAAATTAAAAATATTTCACATAACGGATGGATTTTTTTAGTGAGAAATTTATTTTTCAAATTTTATGAGAGTCAATAGTGAGAAATTATATTATAAAGTACGGGGGTTAATTTTTTTTTAACTCTAATATTTTATCTAAAATATACTCTAAATTAATATATAACCATTATAAATTTTAAAATAAATGGAAGCTAATTGACCCCATTCATTAAATTTAAATCCGCCTCTGACCACATCCACATCCACATCCACATCCACATCCGACCCAGACCCAGGTGCGGTGCGACACAGAGTAAGTAAACTGAGACGCTAAAGAAAGAAATAAATCGGTAAACTCGGGCACTTTTTCCTCCACACTGACACAGTGACACTGGGTGACTGAGTCGAGTGTCATCAGTGATGAGTAGACACGGCGACATGGTTTTGGGCCGTGTAGCGTTGCAGTCATATAGTTTGCCTTTGACATGAAATGTTTACCTTTTCTGCAACAGTTCATTGCACGTTTATGCTCCTCTTTTCGGGTGGTGATGGACTGATGGTGGTGTGCCGTGTGGGTGTACTCTTCCGAAATCCATTTTGAGGAGCTGCAAAATGCATTTTTAACAAGCCACAGTCAAATATTCAAAAACGGAATCACGTGGCATGGTGACAAATGCACAATTTGAGAAGCTGCAAAATGCATTTTCTACTAAAGCAGGGATGAATTTATTTATTTTACAAACATAGAAATCACGTGCTATTCACGTGCTTGGTACCTTCCCTGCTTCCCAACTGGCCAACTGTCACCTTGCTCTGCTCTCTCTGTGTTCTGTCGTCTCGCCTCGCAATCGCAAGCCTGGAAAGCAATCAGGGGCATATGATCACGCAATTACCCCCCAGGCCCTGAGGCCCCCACGAATCAAATCGATCCTCAATCACATCCTGCGTGAATCTTGAGAAAAACCGACGGTCAGTAAACGTCTCGTGATAGAAACCAAATCGATCCGGTTCCAATGTTTTTGGCGCGGAGCTCAGAAATATCGTTAACGGGCGCGCTGGATGCGTCTGAGAGACTGCACAGCTGGGCCCACTGGCAAAAGAAACTGTCGATGCCGAAACTGGCCCCACCGCGCTGCATTTATTATCAGCCTGACGAGAGGCGGTCAAAAAAAAAAAAGCCCATTGCGGTGGGGCCCGTCATGTCAAAACGTGAATGGGTGATTAAAGGTGAGAACTGACTCCTGAGCCGAAGAGAGTTGGCTTCTTGTTCTGTAGCTTCTTTCTTCTCTCGCGAGTCGCGAGGAAGGGAGGCCTTGATTTGATCGGAGCTGAGCTTATGCTTAGCATGAAGGACGAAAACAAACGATGGTTGGAAACGGCGTCCAGATCTTCTGTGTCGGTTCGGGTTATGGCTTCGAATGTTGCGTTTTATGGCATTGTTTAATATTGCTTTGATGATTGGTAAACACAAGTTTATTTTTGTTAAAGAAAAATTCGGACATGATATCGATTTCTAGGCATGTCAAAACAACTTTAAAAATTATTATCGCGGATCTAAAAAGTTTTGCGAAAAAGCCAGCCAACTACGGATTTAACAAGTACATGGATGCATAATTAAACCATTCTAGTCATCATCATGGTTGTATTTACAAACCTAACAATTTAATGATGCATAAAAGAATATTCTGTAAGGATTAGTGTGTTTGGGTTAGTAGTTGAGAATAATGTGAGGTTAGTAATATCTCGAGAAATATAAGAAAAATGTTAATTTTTACTATTTCGGGTTAGTAAAATATTGCATGGATAGAAACGTGAGAACAATTGAGAGAATAGTTAAAATAATTAATTATTTTTTAATATTTTATTTAATAATAATATTTATTTAATGAGAAGTTGACAATGAGTTATTTTGTCAACCTTGACAATGGATCCCTAAAAAAAATATAAAAAAATCTTAAAAATAGGAAAAAGTTTATAGATGTGTTCTTCTACCTTTAGATTAATGATCATTCAAATTTCATGTAATTTCATTATCGTTTGATAGTCCATCAAAAATCATTAAATTTTTATATAATTTACAACGGCTCCAATTTAATGATTTTTGATGGACTATCAAACGATAATAAAATTACATAAAATTTGAATGACCATCAATCTAAAGGTAGAAAAACACATCTATAAACTTTTTTCTATTTTTAAGATTTTTTTATATTTTTTAGAGACCCATTGTCAAAGTTGTCAAAATAACCCATTGTCAACTGATCTCTTCTCTTATTTAATACTACTCTATACTAATATAAAATATATTTTTTTTATTATTTTCACTATTCTCTTGGGCGCTAATCCGCTAACCCAACGTTTTCTATGGGTTAGCGGATTAGCACTGTTCTGCTGCTATTTTCGATTTTAATTTTGTGTTTGAATGGTTGCTAATTCGAAAACAGTACTGTTATTCCCAAAACAGTACTATTCTGCACCATCCAAACACACCCTAAATGAAAACTGAGATGCTATTATATTTAAAATTATGAAAATTTTGGAAACATAGCGTTAGATCTCTGGGCACAAATCAACGGAGCCTCTGTGAGGTCAAAGGAGGCCATGAACCCCTTCAATTTGAAAAATTAGTAAAAAAAAATAATAACTAATTTATACAAATTACTGGAGAGTACAAATACCGTCCTCCCTAATAACACAACAATACTTACCAATAATTAAAGCAAAAAAATGGAGACAATGTACGCAATAGAAAAAAGTTAAAAGAAAATTAAGAGGGGTCAATAAATTTTAATTGACTATATCAATTAAATAGGAGGTATCATTTTGTACCTCAAATAAATTTTGACTTAAAAAATAATAATATTTTAAATATTTTTGGAATAATAGGGGACATGACCCCTTTGCCCCAACTAATCTCCACCAATGAATGTACATTACAGGCTGGCTAAAATTTGCATTACGCGACAACCAAAATGTACATTATACGATGGCACAAACAACAGATCATTAGCATGAACAATTAGAAAAGGTGCACTGTAATAGTTAAGCCTTAATTGGATAATAGAGACTGTACATTTGTGAAGTAACCAAATATGCATTGTGAAACTTTGGAAAATAACATTTGAGTGACAATAACTAATTTGATTCTTAAGAAGTCATAGTCACGATCTCATAAACATTTTTTTATAGATCATGATACATTGCAATGCATAAAGGATATCATGTATTGGCAGGGCGGAATTAAAGGTAAGCAAAAGGGGTCAGACTCTCTTTAAGAAATGAAAAATTATATTTTTGTCAATTATATTTTGTATATTTTTAAATATAAATACTTTTTGACCCACTTAAAAAAGTAAAATTTATTATTTAGTCCTCCTTTATCAAATTTTTAGTTCCGCCCCTGGACTCAAAAATAAAAAATCAAAATCCAAATTGTTGATTTAAGTTGCTCAATGCCGAAGTCCAAACTGTCAATTCAAGCTACTCAACACAATTTACATATTGAATCTTACTAAATCTGAAGTTTTCTTCCTTTTTAAATTTTTGAAAGATGCCCCTAAATGAATAATAATAAAATAATATTATTCTGCAACTCAAATATATCTTTTAAAAAATAAAAAGCAAGAAATTACAACATTGAAAAAATTATATATCTTACAAGATTTTAATATTCAGATTGTCTTTTATCATATAACTTATTTTTAATTTTGTCACTTTTGTCAAAAGTATATCGTTCGGGTTCGGATCAAGTCGGATTTCGGGTTGTTTGATCTCGGGTCATCTCGGATTTCGGATCGTTGGATCCGAATCGGGTCAGATTCGGATCAGTTTGACTTTCTAAAAAAAATAATTCGGATCAGATTCAAATCCGGTCGTATTGGGCGAATTTCTCGGATCGGATCGAGTTTTGCCACCTCTAGACTTGACTACTATTTTATAATTTTATTTCAAAAAACTATTTTATAATGAAAACAAAAACACATTACCTAATGTACAATTATGTATGTAGTACATAATAAAGGCGTGCATTAAAAAATAATGAAATATACATTGTACTAGTAGGGTATTTTAATAAACATTTTAAGATATATAATACTCATAAAATAATTATTAGTCAATAATCTATTCAGACATTGGTATAAAGTAAAACTAGAGCACCAAATTTGAGTCTCATCGCCTCCTCGGAAATTGATATCAAAAGATCATCCCACCTCCGTGAGTTTTTAGCGACGGTGGTGCCAATTTAATGTCTTTAATTACCCAATTAAAACCTATGTCTATTATGGTAATTACTCATCTCCATGCAAAATTGGTAATTAATTTCTTCATGCGCTCCCAACGACTCGCCGCTCCAAATTCCCTCGCAATTTACCGCCACCTCAAAGCACCGTCGAGTAATTAAATCAAATCACGAAAAATCCCAGACTGACACGTGTACTATACCCCAGCAGAGTGTTTTGTCTTTACGCCCGTAGGCTGCATAGTAGAGGCACTAGAGGTCTAGAACCCAGACAGACACCGTATTTTTTTGGTTTCAGATAAAAGGAGAAACCAGTTACCAGAGAAAGCAGAGACGAGAGAGAAAAGGGAAACTCCAGAAAAGAAACCTTTTTCAGCGAAGCTCAGTGAGAGACAAAGTAGCGACAGTTTGGAGTGGCGCTTCTTCATCTCTCCTCGCCTCTTCTCTCTCTCATCAGCGAACCCCCCAGATTAAAGAGGAAGGAGAGAGAGAATTGAAGAAGAGGGGAGAGAGGTGGGACGAAGAGCACGATCCAGTCAATGCTGAGTTCGTAAGCGCGAATTGAGATTTGATTCGGTAATACTACGATCCCCCTTTCTATTACAGTGCGCGCTTGTGCTTTTTTGTGGAGAAATTGTTCTGATTTGCTCAGTGAATCCACTGCACTTCCATTGTATTTCTAATTTCTTTTGTGTTCTAAACAGATTGTATTAGCGTACTGCATTCTTTTTTATCTGCATTTCTCATAACGGATTAATAAATGCTGGTCCTTTTTTGATCGCATTTCATTTATTTTAAGAGATGTACTTCGTAACAACTTTCGTACGGTATTTTTTTTCTCGAATTAATTATGTAATGGAGTGGGATTAAAAAATCAGATCAGAACGAGAGAATCCCCAGTTCCTGTTAACTTTTCTTTTTGCGTTGTTAAATAATTTACTAGAGTTGGGCTATTAAATTTTCAAGTAAAACTGGAAAAAAAACCCGATTACAAACTTCATCTTTCTCCTTTCTTACCAACTTCTTGTGGAGTTTCTAAATATGGAAGGCTTCCAGATAGCTTGAAGAAAATTATATTTTGTCGGTGCATTAAAATCCCGCAAACTTGTAAAGGGCGCTATAGTGTTTCAGTTATTTTATATCAAAAAATTCGATTTATTCACCAAATTTATTGCCTTCTAATTTTATGACAGAACTGAAACAGAGCTAAGTGCTTGAACTTGTCAAGGTAGACTGGGACTTGTTAAATCACAGAAGAGGAAGATCCGCATTAGGGAGCATGTCAGGTGCTTACATTTCATTGATTTTATCTCTGCTTTGTATTCATCCGTTCCTCTAAATCTTAGAACCTAAATTCCCTTGTTCCTGCCCTTTTGTACGAATTTAGGTTCCCTCTGTAAAATTTTCCAGAATAATAAGATGGAAATTTTCGTGTATATAATTAAGGAAGAAATTATTCAGTTAACATTAGGAGAAATCAAACATCCAAGCCTATCGAGGTACCTTGGTAATAGAGCTAATGCATAATGTATATTTTTCCAACATTTCGTTGTATTAGAATTCTAATTAGTTTCTCTCTTGCACTCTTTTTGTCCTTTTATTAAGCAAAAGACAAGAAAGATCTCTATTATTCCCTTGCAGAAGCAATTGAAAGGGAGTTCTCCACACCAGCACTCACTGAAGAAAAGAAAGAGAATAAATCGGACCAGGAAAACTCAGAAGATGAGAGGCGGAGAACAAAGATTGGCTCCTTAAAGAAGAAGGCAATGCATGCTTCAACAAGGATCACACATTCACTAAAGAAGAAACGAGCGAGGCGAAGAAGCAGCCTTAGAGTCTCTTCTATCTCTATAGAAGATGTGAGGGATGCCGAGGAGGTGGCAGCTGTTAGTGCCTTTAGAGACGTTTTAATTGGGAAGGATTTACTGCCCGAGAGACAGGATGACTACCACATGATGTTACGGTAAACTGAACTTTGTTTTGATGTGCACATATATCCTTTTATTTTTTTGTCTTTATTTTTCAATAACATCACTAGAACTGGCTCAAGTGCCACTTCCCCGTATTACTGCCTTATCTGGTGGACAATTCACACTCTGTTTATTTAGAGCTATATCTTGTGAATCAGTTGTGATTGATGTTTTTCTTCAGTTAAGGCATTCTTATGTAGAGTTTTAGTGATGCATTTTTGGTGTCATCTATCAGGCACACTGTCTTTTTTTGTTGTCTTTTTTCTCTTGGATATTGCCACAAACCACCAACCAACCATGTGAAAATAATTTAAAATCATGCTGTTATACTCTGGTTTGATATATTCTTTTGAAGCACGTCCTTTTGTTGCCAACTAAAAAGTGCAAGAGGGAAGGTTCAGTATTGTCAATTTATCTACTGCAGATTCCTTAAGGCTAGAAAATTTGACTTTGAGAAGTCAACTCAGATGTGGGCTGAAATGCTGCAGTGGAGAAAGGGATTTGGGACCGATACCATCTTGGAGGTGAGGCCAAAATACTTTAACACCATTATCGGAATTAAATAATAAGGAAAATAGATATTGTACACAGATAGCATTAAATTAAGGTTGAGAATTAGGTCCAAATGAGGTTCTATTACAGAGGCGATTAGTGCAATGTCAGTTCTGAGGCAACTGCTAAAAGACCACAATGAATACAGAAACTTATGTATGTTGGAGCTGATGGTGTTTATAAAGGCGCCACTCTTGGGTCTAGACAGGTGTATGTAGATTTTGGAATAATTCATGTGGATGAACAGTAAAATATGTGGTCAGTGGTCACAACATGAACTTCATTGTATAACAAAACCATTATTCATTCATACACAAGTAGGTTTACTCACCTGCTTTTTAATAATATTGAAGGATTTCCAATTTGAAGAGCTTGACGAAGTATTACAATACTACCCACAAGGTTATCATGGTGTAGACAGGGATGGGAGGCCAGTCTACATAGAGAGGCTTGGCAAGGTAGAGCCTAACAAACTGGTGCAAATAACCACAGTGGACAGGTACATAATGTACCATGTGCAAGAGTTTGAAAGGGCCTTCGCTGAGAAGTTTCCCGCTTGTTCAATTGCAGCTAAGAGGCACATCGATACAACGACTACAATATTGGATGTGTATGGTGTGGTAGGTTTTTATAGTATCAATCAAGTAACAAAGTATATTCAGTTGGTACTCAGTGGATATCTGTTCGCTTTTATTGGATAACTTCGCATTCTTTGACATTCGTTTTGAGCCAAAATATTGGTATCATTTTGTTGGCCCCTAAACTTTACACAAGATGCTTAGGTTCTCTCTTATATCTTTCAAGAATTATCATGAAAATGAGAATGGGCTACATATATGTGATTTGAATTTTATCTTGTGAACTTGTCAGCAATATTCTTGGGATTAAGTGGTTGTGTTTATTTATCTTTCTTCTAGGGCCTTAAGAACTTTAGCAAAGTTGCAAGGGAGCTTGTAAACCACATGAACAAAATAGATAGCGACTATTACCCTGAGGTACTTTTCTTAGTGAAAATATACTTCTTCCTACGAAATCTAGATGCTTTTATGATTCGAGGAAGCTAATTCTCATTTTTATTTTTGAATTTCAGACACTGCATCAGATGTTTATAGTTAACGCTGGACATGGCTTCAAGTTAATTTGGAACAGTGTCAAGGGGTTTCTTGACCCTAAAACATCATCCAAAATTCATGTATGTTCCTTCTCTTACCATGATGTTTTATATCAAGTTAAGAGGGTTGTTAATTAAAAAAAAAAATCTTTTTTTTAATATGCTTAGGTATTAGGTGCGAAGTTTCAGACTAGACTTCTTGAAGCTATTGATTCAAGGTTGGTATATTGTTCCATCAATTTCTCCTGACAATTCTTTTTCATAGTAAGGAATCACTGTACTTGGCTTTGTGCCAGAATGAACTGGGACAATGGTGTAAGTATTGCTGTTAATTTAATCAGCTTATCTTTGTCCAGTTGCACATCTAGGCCTAATTGGATGTATTGGGGTTAAATGGTGGAATTTTAAAGAATTTGTATTTATTTTTTGCACTTATTTAAATTTTACAAATATGCTTGGTGCAGTGAATTGCCAGAATTTCTTGGTGGGACATGTACATGCTCTGACAAGGGTGGCTGTCTTGGATCTAGTAAAGGCCCGTGGAATGAACCTTCAATTATGAAGGTAATTTTTATTTTCTTGTGCATGTAGTCTCTTGTATAAACTGCCTGAGCAACTTACTGTTCTGTTGAGTACCTGGACCCCATTTATAATCCAGGTTCAACATGGGTGTTGTTCTTGGAAAACAGTCTCTTCTCTAGCCTGATATGCTGCTTCCAAGAACATTGTTGGTACTGTTGGCAGGTAAACGTGCGTTGATAGTTATCAGCTAAACAACTCAAATCTAATATTTTTGAAGGTTTTGGTTAGCATGGCAGTACAGATTTAAAAAATTTCCATCTTCATTTAGATCTGAACTTCTTAATCTTGTATTTTGCCAGGGTTTATTGTAGACACTTTGGGTGAATTGAAGCCAAATTGGGTTCACACGTGTTTAATTTCATAATTCATCATTTGTCTTTCATAAGCTTCAATAGTTTAAAGAAAAGACTATGCTTTGTCTTTGTAGCTTTTGCACAGCATTCAAGATCTTAAGGCTGCTTCTCTGAATGGATTTAAGCTATTACCTGAGAGAGAGGAAGGCAATCTGACTCCCTTAAAGTTTAAAACATTCAAGGCAAGATCTTATTTGTAGGTGTTTATGAATTTTGATTGTCATATATTACACATGGAGAACTGATTCTCATAATTGCTATTTTAGGGAACATATCATGATACATCAAATTTTGAATCGGGGTCCGATGCTGATGATCTGGGTTCTCCTATGGCATCTATATCAGGCGACTTCTCTTGCTTGACTCCTGTACATGAAGAAGTAAACTACATTGTTATGACCCTTTTCTCATTTCATGTTCTTGGGAAAGATCAAGTTTGCATCTATGAGTCCATGTTTTATGTGATTCTTATGTCTGCAGTTAGTATGTTACAAAATCTAAAGGACTGTTGGGTAAATTAATGGGCTAGTAAAAGAATGAGTAGGTATTGCACAGAAGGAATATACATGATCTGTGTCAGGCATTCAAAGTAGTAAAGATGGTCGTGCCTTATTCAGAGCGGAAGCTGTGGGATTTGACAGAACCAGAATAGAATATCATCATGTTATTAATATGCAAACTAATGTGTAGCCTTAATTGAAACTTGCAGTTAAGAGAGCCATATCCAACACCTAAATCTAGCTGTGATGAACAAATTGTGACAGTGGATAAGGTTATAGATTATGCTAGGATTGAATATGTTCCGTCGGTCAGACCATCTAGGCAACAGAAGGAAGTTCAATGTTCCTTTCAGCAATTTGTAGGTACTAGCATATTTTATTCTACGTATGTTCTTGCAAAATGATACATTTATTCAAAAGAAAAATAGAAGTTGAGAAATTGGCATCTGAAAGTTCTTTCAGGTGCCTTTCATCTTCCTCTTTTATGATCATACATTTGCTTAGGACCTTAACTGGGGATCCATTTTGGTGCAGTGCCCTTGACACCAAAAAATTTAGGTGCTTTTCTTTTCTATTTTCTTAGTTGGGTGAAAATGGACCATGGTAGCTCACATCTTGCTTTTTCCCCCTTTTTTTCTTTTGACTTTTTAATGTTTGTTTGTTCTTCCTATTTGCAAAATAAATTATCTATTTGGTATTTTCTTGTAAAAAAATATTATGCTTATTCATGATAAATTTTTTGCATCTGATATATGTGTTTTATATTTTTCAACCTGGAATATCTAATAACAAGATAAATTGTCAGGCGATAGTACAAATAAAGGAAAGGCCTTGCAACATTTCATTAGTATGACGCTTACAGCTATTACAATTCTGTTCAAGATACTCTCTTTCTTCCATGGACTCATTTCTAAACTGGAGAGGAGCTTCAAATTAATTAGAAGAGGCAGTGTTGGAGATATTGATGAAGATTCTGTGGGGGTTGGGTCCTGTCAGAGGAGGCTTGACAGCCTGGAGTCAGTGGTCAAACAGATAAACAGACATCCACTGGAAACTCCAGCTGGGAAGGAGCATGTGCTGCTTGATTCTTTTGATAGGATCAGATCACTTGAGCTTGACCTTGAACAGACAAAGAAGGTAGGTGCTCGCTTTTATAATCCATGAACACATCTGTTCTAGTGAATCTAGTCTGTAATGAATCATGGAAAATTTGCTAAGTCTGGTAGTAGTCAAGTAATCTTCTTACATCCTTGTTTTGCTGTAATTCTTCTTTAGTCTATTTCAAAAGTTGCAGACAATTTCTATCTACTAAATAGTTTGGTGTGCTTGGTTTGAGTGCAAAACTGAATTTAATTTGGTATTTTAATCTTATTGTGTAGATATTGCAGGAGACACTAGTAAAACAAATGGAAATGTCGGATGCATTAGAGGTCTTAACTAAGGAATGCAATCTTCAGGTACGTCCATTAATTTTTTTTTTAATTTATCTTGGCTATCAATAAAGATAGAATATAATTTGTATCTAGACTCTAGAGAATTGGGATAAGTTTTGTCTGACTTGATTTTGGCCTCTTCATTTGGTACAGCGAGGAAATATCTGAGAGAAGTTAATGGATGCTATTATTGAGTTATATGCAAATAGCTGACAATATTTTGTCAAATCCTGCATCAAAATGTCTCCGCATAACATTTTTTTCTCCATTTTTTATTTTTTTGTGTTGTTTTTATTTTCCTTCTTTCTTTGTGATAGAAGTTCTCTGACTGAGGATGTGGCCTCGTTGTATTGAAAGGGCCCAGAGCGAGAGTATAAAGAAAAACTGTATATTTTGATTCTGTTTTTTTTTGCCAACTACCAAACTTTGATGACTTCCATTGGTGCTGTTGGTTGGGAGCGACCGACTATTATTACTTTTTTCGTAGAAAGGGTTCCAACCACCTGTTTCATTGAAATAAAACGTGAATTTACAAATTATATTATCTAACATTATAAAAGCAACAATACCTAATTAAAAACACTGCAGCACAACACCTCTAGCAGCTATTACATGTTTGTTTTTATTGTAATCATTAGCATTTCTGGTTCCTTGTTGCTGCGGGATGGCATGTGCACCCGAAGCTTGTTCGAAGAATCCATGACCAAGTTGAAATTAACTATTAAGCATAAACACTGCCTCTTGAACATTGTAGATTAAAAATATTAACATTATTCAGTAGGATATAATAAATAGTGTGCGCTTCACTGAGTTTTACTAATAATAATTGTGTTACTTTATCCTTTCTTGATTCGCTAAATAAATAACCGTACTATATGACATAAAAATTGTTATGGGATAAACTCTCAACTCGCATAATCATGCACCACCGGAATTTTCGATGTAGTAAAAAAATTTCGGGACGCACAATGATTGCTTAGAATTTTCGATGTAGTAAAAAATTTTCTGTGCAGATAGGCGGGTCTGAAAAAAGAATTCGGTCCAAATAAATTGGTCTGAATTTTTTTTGGTAGACTCAGTCTCTTGTCATTTTTCATGTGGCTGAGTGAGTTACCGTTTGGATGTCTGATCCGATCCGATCCGATTTAAATCTGATCCGACATAATTCAAAGATAAATGAATCGGGTATTGATTTAATATTTTTGATCTGAGTTGGGTTAGTTTGGGTTCGGATCAAGATTAATTAACTTGACCCGACCCGATTAATTATGCTCTTTGAAATAATTTTATAATTTAGTACTAATTAAAACTTAAATATACACTAATTAAAATTAATTAAATTAATTAATATTTAATTACTTAAGATTATAAAGATAATTAATAAATATTTAATTATTTTACACTGGTCGGATCGGATGTGGATCAAGATTTTTTGGTTCAAATTTAAATGGGTCGGGTTCAGATCGGATAAAAAAAATACTAAAATAATATAACCCGACTCGAACCGACCCGTTGACACCTAGTTACCGCAAAAAAGTTGGTCAGAATATAAGTTTTGGATTTGGATCGAGTTTTTAATTCTTTCGAACTCTATTTTACTAGAAATTAATTAACTACTTTAAAATTTATTAATTTCAAAATATATGAATTTTTTTTTATATATTTTTTTAAAATTCAACCGTACTGTTGCATTCAAGTTTACTAAAATACAATGTCTGTAAATTTTCACATATTTTTAAAACTATATGATCATTCAATCAAATCTCAAATACATACGCTATCCAATTAGTAATCTATTGATTGGCCAATAAGAATTCAGAAATAAGACACCCACAGATTTTGATATCTTATCATATTTAATAACGTTCATTCTTTATTTTATTCACCACTCCTGATCGAATGTATCTTCCAATATATAATCTTCTTCATTTTTATTTTATATTATCCTTCCATTCATTTTTAAAACTCAGATTAAAAAAAAGAGATAAAAGACTGAGAAAGAAGAAAAATTGGAGACATGATCTGAGGCGAAACTAAAATCTGAGTACCTCACCTTTCAATGATCATAACTTTCAATAGAAAATTTTAATAGGGATGTGCTACGTAGTGGAATAAAACTCTTGATGAGATCTATAAAATTAGCTAGCGTAACTGCTGATGGCATTTTTCAACGTCGAAAAACGTTACTTAACGCCTAATATGTGTTTTTGTACTATTGAGTTTTCTATACTGGTCCAGAATGATGAATTTGTGGTCGATATTTGAAACACTTAGTGTCAAACAAATGATCTGACACTAAAGCCTTCGGCACTAATTATTTATAAAAAATTATATCGATAAATTTAATTGATACTAAATTGGACAATCTATGTTGGATAGATAAAAGACCAAAGTGGTGATGTCACTCGCTGACTTTAGTGTCGGTTAATGTAGTAAAAATCCAACATAAAGTTCATAAAATTGTACCGGTTACAAACAAATTCGATACAAACTTCTTCATAGGAACTTCACATACTAATTTCAGTGTTGATTTTACTATTAAAAAAACTGACACTACGATATAAATTTTGTATCGGTTTTATTAAAAAAATGATACAATGGTCTTCACTGGTGACACCACAAATTTACTTTAGTATAGGTTTTTTTATTTAAAAAATGACACTGTGGTTTATATTTTGTGTTGGTTATAAACAAATATGTAGAGGTGGCAATCGGGCGGGTCGGGTTGGGTTCGGATTCGGGTCGAGCGGGTCGGGTCAGTTTGACTTTCTGAAAGAAATCGGGTCGGGCCGGGTCGGATCAGGGTTGGGTCAGGTCAATTTATATGTTGTGTTTTTTCAGATCGTTGACATATTTCGATTGGATTGAAGACCATTTGATCTCGGGTCGGGTCGGGTCAGGTCGGGTTCGGGTCAGATCAGATCAGTTTGACTTTCTTAAAAATTCCTAAAAAATCGGATCGGGTCGGGTTCGGATCCGGACGGGTTTGTCGGGTCGGGTCGAATTCTCCCACCTCTACAAATATGATACAATGATCTTCAAGATGACGTCAGATGGTTATATTAATACTGGTTATATTGTTTATAAAACAAACATGAACGTCAAAATTTTTGTATTGGTCGTTAACAAAATCGATAAAATGACCATTATTGGTGATGTCACTTGATTATATCAGTATTGATTTTTTGTATTTAAAAGTCGATACTAATGCCGAAATTTAGTGTCGTTTTATTCAAAATCCGATACAAATATCACCATGGGTGACGTCACATTATATTTTTAGTTTCAATTATATTATTTATAAAACCGACAAGAATGTCAAAGAGAAAAATTATGGATCATATTTATAATTACAAAATTCACAAATCAAAGAGAAAAAATATGGACAAACACGAGGAGATTTGTCGTAATATAATCTTGCCATCTAAAACTTTCTTTTTTCCAAATTGAATTGCATGATCTTCTCTGCCCACGGATAATTAGAACTTAGGTAGATAATTGCATGAACGTCTATCGTAATTAAATAATAATCAATAATAACTCTCATTTTACAATAGAAATTAAAATATCTCATTACACGGGTCCATCTGCTAGAGATGCTAACTGCATAAATTAAGAGTCATATGTAGCGTTCATATTTTTTTACTATTCATCTTTTGTCCATTTCTTTATTTGTTAATAAAAATTATTTATTCATCAATTAAGAATATATAATTATTAACTAACTAAGGTTACATTTTTCTACTAATTTTATTAAAAAAAGTACATTTTTAGTTAACAACTATGTGTTTTAATTTAGTTAACAATTAAATTTATAATACATAAAAATGATTAAGTTTCCAAACGTTTTCAAGCATGCTACATTATCACTTTTCTTCATCATTAATTTTATTTAATTTTTTTTCTTGAATCTAAAGGTTCATATAAAATAGTTTCTCTCTCCTCATTCAAAATTAACTCTTAAATGATTCAACTTTTTTATAAATTATTATTATTATTTAGTATTTAAAAATATTGTGTTTAAATTTTCTTTAATGTAAAATTTTATTAAATATATTTAAAAATTTATATTATTAATTATTTATTTGAGAACAAGACAAATCTCAAGTTACAACTCTAATATAAATAATTAACAAAATAAATGGGGGAACAAGA
The DNA here is from genome assembly GCA_964058805.1 of Schoenoplectus triqueter. Lineage (NCBI taxonomy): Eukaryota > Viridiplantae > Streptophyta > Magnoliopsida > Poales > Cyperaceae > Schoenoplectus > Schoenoplectus triqueter. The sequence goes on from CAXKVV010001310.1 coordinate 18,390, forward strand.
GGTGAGATGGATGGCAAAAGAGGAGAGGTACACATAGGGGTGTTAATGGGTCAGGTTATATTATTTTATTATTATTTTTGACCCGATCCGAACCTGACCCGATTAAATTCGGGTAAAATTTTTTTAACCCATATCCGACCCGATGGGTCACGGGTCGACCCGACTCGACCCGTATAAAATAATTAAATATTTATTAATTATTTTTATATAAATTTAAGCAATACAATATTAATTAATTTAGAATTAATCTTAATTAGTACTAAATCACAAAATTACTTCAAAAAACATAATTAATCGGATCGGGTCGGGTTGATCCGAACCCGACCCGACCCGACCCGATTTGGATAAAAAAAATTAAATCCATACCCGACCCATTTATTTTCGAATCATATCAGATCAGATTAGATTCGTATCAGATTAGATTAATCTGTCGGGTTAGATCAATAGACACTCCTAGATACACACTATCTCTTTGCCATAAATTAACGACGAACAACAACTCTGTACAAGATGAAAATAAATATTTGGTAGACAGATGAAGACAAGATAAATTTTGGTAAAATAATGTAAATAATAACATAATGTATTTACTTTCCGTTCTTTTACGTTTTCTACCATCCGACATTCAATCGAAATGGAATAAAAAAAATCAATGTAGAAACTTTAAGTATAATATATTATACGTAGTCCAAACTTTTTATATTAGATTTTATACGTTCTAAAATCCAACAGGCTCTGGTAACTACTAAATGATAATAAAGAGCAACCCCAGAACAAAGGCTCAACAAATACATAGATACATACATACATTCTGCTATAGATATCTCTTATATATTTATTTAGCGCGAGTGAGGTCCATTTTTAATTTCCTCGTTGGCCTTGATTCTCTCCATCAATAACAGATTACTTCCAAACGACTGCAGAGATATCAGATGGTCCTGGTTCACCCTCAATCTTCACTATTTTACTAAATCAGCCTGTTAAACACAATTCAAGTAATTGCGGACTATATGCACCGATTTTTCTCAAATTATTACCAAGGAACCGTTTATTTTTGTTTACGCTCTACCATCCTTTCTTTCTTGTCTAAAAAAAGCAAAATTTCCTCAAAATTTCTTTGAAATTTCGTGCTCTCTTCTCATCCCATTTTTTCTCTGAGAAAGTTGTGAATTAGAAGTGAGAAAAATAATACAAACAAAGATCAAAATGGAGGTGTTGAGGATGGTTGTGTTCATGGGATTGGTCGGACTGGTCATCTCCGGCTCTGTTCCTATTTCTGGTGCTCCATTTTGCAATTTAAAAATTCAATTTTATTTATTTATTTATTTATTTATATATTTACGCTGTTTTTATAAAAATTTCTAATCAATTTATTTCTGTTTGCAGGGGATATTTTTATTCTAGGAGAAAACAGCGGCATAGGTGGCAGCATGATGCAAGTGGAGTCCGAAGAGACAAGTGAGAGATATACATATATTTTATTTTTAAATTCATTACAATACAATCAATGTATTTTTATTTTTTAATAATAAAAAAACTACTGAAATTTATCTTTTTTTTTCCTAGACTGCCCAGTTGATTTTGCGAGTCAAAACTACACGATAATTACAAGCCAATGCAAACCTCCAGAGTACAATGCAACCCTCTGTTGCACAGCCTTCAAACAATTTGCATGTCCAATTGCAGTTCAAATTAATGACGTGGCCAACAACAATTGTGCAAAGGTCATGTTTAAATACATACACAACTATGGCAAGTATCAACCTGGCGTATTTTCAAGCAAGTGCAGGGAAAGCAAACTAGGATTGTCATGCCATGACAACACATTCCACTAGATACTCAACTGGACAAGTCCTCATGAATGTTGTGTTTTTCATGTATTCTTATTATTAATTCTAGTCAAATATTAATCATATTGCTATTAATTATATTTATATGCTATAATTAATATGGTTCATGACATTCAAGTCATGCAAGTTATTTATATATATGATTGGTGTTTCAACTATATGTGTGTACAATTTCGTTCAAATGTAATAAAATTTTATTTAAATAGTTTGGAATTTATATGCAAAAAAAATGCTGCAAAATTTCCCAATATATAATAACAGGACTGTTGGATCAGGTTGGTAGCCTTTTTTTTTAAACATTTCACCATATTTTGTCTCTGCTCGGTTAGTATTTTTTTTTATTACATATGAAACGCGTTGCTAGCCGTGTTGCGTTGCAATTTGCAACCTGTGCAACTGAAATCCAGATTTTCTTTATCCAGAATTGTTTTGGAAACAATTTACGGAGAATTCCCCTTTAGAATATTAAAGAGGTTATAGTACATTAGGACAAAAGGGTTTGTACATTGGACTCAAATCTCAAAATTCAAAGTAAAAAATTCTTAATACATAAAAATGATTAAGATTTTAATCCTACATCATTATTTTTCTTCATCATTAATTTTATTTAAATCTCTTTATTTTCTTGAATCCAAAGGATCATATAAAATAATTTATCTCTCCTCATTTAAAATAATGTGTGTATTAACTTTTAAAATGATTTTTACTTATTGTTTATAGATCATTATGTGTTTAATTATACTATTTATCATTATAATAATAATAATTATTGTTACAATTATCATTATTATTTAGCATTTTAAAATATTATAATTAATTTTTAATGTGAAATTTTATATTACTAATTATTTGTTTGAGAACTACATTGTCGGGATGAAGCTGAGTTACCTAGTATCGATAATAAGTAATTAACATATTGAATTTGATTCGATTTTTTTTTTTGGTTTGGCACACGTGAATTAGTCGTATATATAGCTGGCAGGAAACATTTTTATTGTTCGTCCTTTTTAAGCGATGATGCGGCAGTGAATACAAATTTAAATACTATAGTTTATTGTTATAAAATTTGATGTGTACTTCATATTTCATTTTTCAGTAATTATCAAAATTATCAGAATCGAATCGAACATTGACCAGTAAAGCTTTGGGTCAATAGTTTACTACTCTAATAATCGGATCAAGCGGTCTATCGGACGATTTTTAAATACCTATATGGATATAATGAGTTATAAAGATTATTAATAAGTAATTATATTTTTTATGTATATTTTTTCATCTTAATAGAATTAAATAATTATAAGAAGGGATCAAGTATTTAATAATGAATGATATAAAATCAATCAATGATAATGTAGATTAAGTACTTGAAAAATAGGAAGGAGATTGACAAAAATACATAAAATTAAAATAATCCTAAATTTATAACAATTAAAATTTTGAAAAGAAAAATATACACAAAATATGTATTCTTTGTGACATAATAGATTCATTTATAATAATTAAAATATTGAGGTCTTATATGCAAAGTACACAAAAAAAATATCAGAAAATTTTAAAGCTTCACATGTTTCTATAGACCTACTTGTATGCATAATTTATGAGGACCGAGCTCTTAGACCCGACCCAACCGATCCGTCGCTCCAACTCAATTTGACTCTTTCATTTTGTAAGAGTCATGTTTGGAAAAGAGTCGGTCCTAATTTCGGAGAAATGAGCCATTTTCAATCCGTCTCTTATCAAACTTAGAGGTGAAAAAATTCGACACGATCCAAAAAATCGATCCGACTCGACTCAATTTTTTATGAAAGTCAAATTGACCTGGTATGATATGAACCCGATCTGATCCAATTCGACTTGAAATCAAATGACCTGCAATCCAATCGAAATCAATCAAATATCTAAAAAAGTCAAATATAAATTTATTTGACCCGACCTGATCCAATTTCTTCTAAAAGGTCAAACTAACCCGTCCAAACCCGAACCCGACCCGATTCGCTGGATTGTCACCTCTAATAAAACGTGAACTTTAACAAACCCAGCCCGACCCTTATCGAACAGAAAAAACGATTGATATCGAGGGCGCGTTGCTGGCAATCCATAAACTAAAAAGCACCGCTTCATCCACAAAAAGGGCTTCGCTGTTGCCTGTTTGTTGGCTGTCTCAGGAGATATAACCTTAACCTTGAGCCCTTAAATTCTTTTCAAACTCATTCTTTTTTAAACTCTTGTGTTGTAATTATGTTTTAAAAATATAAAAATATAAAATATTTAAAAATATTATTTTTTAATTTATAGTTATAAATTTATTTTATCTTTTAATATATTTTTTAACATTTTATGTTATATTTAATAAATTTAAAAATCTAAAAAATAATTAAAAAATGATAAAATCTTTTTCAATGATCTTTATCTGATCTTTAAGGTCCGAAGAGTCTGATAAAGATTAGAATTCTCAAAGGTTGAACTCATGTAATAAAAATCAAGTCCTTTAAACTATTCCTCTAAATTTTTTTTTCAAATCGATTCTTATCCGACCTTCTGATAGGCCCGCTAAACTTGACCTCTGAAAAATTTGATCTAGTCCTTAAAGACCATGCCTACGTACCTGTCTTGGTATTTGATCCTTATTCTCTCTCATCCCATAAAGATACATAAATAATCGTACGAATTTGAATTTATTATTGAAGTAGTTTCCATTTTTTTTAATAAAAAACGGTAAAATCATCCGATTTTTAACGGTTTATGTACAGAAACAATCTTCTAATTAAACCAAACCGGAAATGTGTTCAGATTTCAGGTTCGGTTTTTTCCGGTCCTCCCGGTCCGGTTCCAGAAAATGAATGTCTGATCATTTCTACTCTTCTAAGTTTACATAATTGAGGCCCATCTTTCAGGCCTTCAATGTTCAAGGGTACTATAATTACTTTTGTTATTAATTAAACAAAATACTTGAAGACCAAAAGAGTAATTTCATTTGTGTGTTTATTAGGAAACTGACTGTATGTATGGCTTTAGCCAGCATAGATTCCCTTTGTATTGAATATTGCCGGTTTATTTGGTGCAGAAAAGAAACAAAAAAAAATCTTAGCTCAATAAATGTTAGAAATGAACTAAATGAATATATATGACAATGTATTTTGTTAAAAACTCTCCAAAACATTTTCGTTCCAGTTCTTTATTTCTCATTTTCTATCCTCTGCCATGGTATATATGGACTTACAGGCGTGAGATACCAGTAAGTCATGAGTATTGTTGTTATTCCTATTGAGATCAATGAGATGCAATAGAAACAATTTTTAAATGTTTATTACATTTTCAAAATATTTTAACTAAAAAATATAAATTTTCAAAGGTGAGACCACTGTGATTCATGAAGCATGGTAGCTAGTGTACTTTGGACTCACTAATTTCAAATTAGATATGATTGATCCAAATCTTTTAATCAAATTCCATATCAAAATGTGTTATTAGAAGTTCAAATTTTATATTTTTAAAATTTTGCTATTTATTTTGGATGGAGAAAAAATGATTTAATATGAGAATTTTGGTTCATCTAAAAACAACAGTTTTCTCTCCATCCAAAATATAGCCAAAAAATAATAAAATAAAATTTGATTTTCTAACATATTTTGATATGAAAATTAGATTGAACTATTTGAATCTATTATATCTAGTTTGAAATTATTGATTTAAATCCGAAGCATGCTAGCTACCATACTTCACGAAGCACAATAGCCTCACTCATTTTCAAATATAATTATATAATTTATTATTTATTTAACGTTTACATTATTTTTTTCAAACTTTTAAACAAGAAAGATAATTTTTAATTAAATTATATTAAAAACTATCAATGGGAATCGAAAAATCACTTCTCTCTGTTTCCATTATAATGTCCATGGATATAAATTGTCCTAAATTGATTTTTATGATTTTTCATACCCGTAATCTGATTTCATATAATCTCGTAAACAATGAAACAAACCCGCATGACATAACTAATAACAAATCACCTTGGTTCAATCATTGATATTCATATAATACTCCGGACAATGTAGGTCTTCAATTTATTCAATCCAATACTCCAACAATAGATAAAAATTAAGGCTGGCTCCTAATTATCCTCTTCAAGGACCGTTCTCTTCCAACAAATAGCAACATAAAAATCAGATGATCCTGGTGTTCTCACTACATTTCCTAAATTAGGCTTTTAAATGCGAACAAAATAACTTCGGATCACATGCGCCGAGTATTTCTGGCTCTACGTCTAGGGACCGTTCACCTGTGTTTACATAGCCTATAAAAAGTATTTATTTTTTCTCAAATTTTCTTTGAAAAGTTCTGCTCTCTTTCTCATAATTTGTTTCTCTGAAGAAAATATAACAATGGATTTGAACTGCCAGTTATTGTCTTTCAGGATGTTACTGTTCATGGGACTGGTTGGATTGGCAGTCTCCAGTTTTATTTCTGGTATTTGAAAATAAATGAAATTTTTTTAATTTATTTTAAACAGATTTTTGTGAAATATTTTTTATTTGCAGAGGATGCATTCAGGAAGCACAGTTCAGGCCGAACCTTGGAAGAGTCCGGATTGGATGGATTGAGTAAATTTCTTTATTTTCTTATTTTTTAATTAGAACACTAACATACTATTAGACTGAGGTTTACATTTTAGTATTTTTACATTTTTTGAAATACAATTTCTTTTCTTCAGATTATTTTTTGTGAATGAATATGAAGAAAAGAGACCAAGAAAAAATATAGTGTAATTCCCCTCCGACGAACATAAATATTTCTCATTTTTTATTAATCCAAATAAGCTATTCTGATTAATAATTTAAAAAAAAATTGTGGAGCCGAATCTCCTATAGAAGCATAAATGGCGACTTCTGTATATAACATCAATTTTGGTATTGTCGTAACTCGTAAGCTGTAATATCAGATAATATTCAGCATCAATTTTCCCAGACATTCTTGTCTGCGTTTTCACCCTCTGAATTCTTCAAAATATCATTTTTCCAAAAAATCCCTATGGCCAAAGTACATGATAAAAGGAAGTAAATAATTATAAGGACGGGGTAAATTTTTTTTTCTAAAAGGAAATGTGCACAGATCCACACAAAATCAACAAATTCCTATGCTTTCTAAATTCACAGAAAAATCAAACCTTTGCTTCTCCTTTTTTGGTTCAAAAGAAAAGGCTAATATTCTCATTTTCTTTCCCCAGCATGCCCGGTGAACTTTAAAGACCAAAACTACACCATACTCACAAGCAAGTGCACAGCACCGGAATATGACGCCGGCCTCTGCTGCGGATCCTTCAAGGAATTCGCATGCCCGTTTGCAAAAGAAATCAATGATATCAACAACAACGATTGTGCAACGATCATGTTCAGCTACATACAACTCAATGGCAAGTACCCTGTTGGAATGTTTTATGAGAAGTGCAAGGAAGGCAAGCTGGGTCTCGAGTGTCCCAAGAACTCAGCCTCGGCGCCGTCGAATTAAGATCTGTCATGAAAAGCAATGCCCAAATGAACCAGCTAGATAATTCTGAATTTAGAAGCTGCTTATTTAGCTATTACAAAAGGAAATGAGGGCATCTATGAGAGGATGGATACAGAGTAGAGAAAAACGGAGATCAATTCTTTTCTTAATCTTTTCCACTTGTACTTTTTTTTGCTACATGTACTTGTGTGCATTAATTTATAGTTTCTTTGTGTTGAATAACTAATTTGTTGCGGACATTTGTACTTGATTGACACAAAATTTGAATAATATTATATATTCTATTGGATTGTTATCATTAAATTCAAGTAAAATGATTAATCCATTTTTATTCAAATGATATAACCATTATATTATATATTTTTCCCAACTGTCATAAATAAACTTCTTCCTCTTCTCCCGTCCTGTGTGCACTCTTGCCGTAACAACCCCAATAGTTAGTTTTTTTTTTCATTTTTTATCTTGGATATGGAAAAGATACATATGCATATCATATGCCATCAAATTAAAAAATAGATAGAATGATGAGTTGGTACAAAAATGAAGTTAAGCCTGAAAGTTCAGTTGCAACTATAGGTTATTTATGGACCGTATCTCCTAATTTTCCAAGAAAGAATGTAGGGCGTTCTTATTTAGATTTTATAAATAGCAGCTCAAGAGTCAAGAACCCACGGTCAAAAAGAATTAAAGATAGATGGTGGAAACGTGATGTTAATATATTTTGTTATATTATATAATTATGCGATTAGAGACGGATGTAGAATATTGTCAGGGGTCGGTAATCGAATTTGTAATAGTTTATCAAATTTAAATTCATTACCTCATCAAGTACTAAATAAAATAATTCAACATATAAATTATCTAATAAATTTAAGGGGCCAAAAATTGAAACAAGATAAGATCAGATTAACAAAATTTAATTTAAAAATACTATTTTTTTTTAAAATTCAGAGAATAAGTTGACTCCCCTAAATGATGTACATCCGTCCATATATACGATAATACGTTATGAATGAAAAATACACTAGTCCGTTATAAATGAAAAGAAGTATAATTAATTTATTAATCAACAATAATAATTATTTGGTTCCGTAGCATTATCTCATTATTATACGAATCCCTATTATTATAATTATAAGGTTACAACTGTTATGTACGGCCCAACAAAAGTTTTGAGTAAATGTCCGCTGAGCCCACACCACATTAGTGCTGCAAGTGAGCACGAGCGAGCTGGATCCAACTCGGGTTCAGCTCACGTACTAAACGAGCTGACTCGAGTGAGTTGAGAATGACACTTTCGAGTCAAAATGGTAACTCGAACTCAGCTCGTGCCAACTCGAGCTATCTCGTGACTCGGTTATTGAGCTCGTTTTTTATAAGAGAATACCGGACCACTGGAATGATCACTCGGTTATTGAGCTTGTTTTGAACTGCTCATTTTTTCAGTGGAATCCATGGATGCACAGCCGCAAATGGACTAAACACAACAATTCAAATAACAAAACATAGAAAATTAGCAAGATAACAACTAACGACAATTCAACAAATTCTACACTCACAACCAAACAATTACAAATTCAAACTTCATATCACAAATTCACAACCAGCAATTACAAAGTCTACACTCTAGATTACAACATAGTAGTTCAACAAATTTAACAACATAGCAATTCAAACAACATAGCAGTTCAAATTCACAAATTATAACTTCACAAATTCATAAATTCAACAACATAGCAATTCAAACTTCAAATTAGCAACATAGCAAAATAAAGTACACACATTAGTAACATAACAAAGTATATAAATTAGGGACCTAGACAGTAGCTAAAAATCAACAAGAATGCCAGATTCCGTCTCAGACACCCCCGATTACTGGTTGTTTCATAGTAAAACTACTAGTTGCCAAGGCTAGATTTTCTTTTCAGCTGTTTTTGTTGTTTGGCATGAAATAGGTAATTAATCAGATTTAGAGAGAACTATTAGGACAAAATTTGTACAAATAAAAATATTATAAGTGATTTTAGATGCACACAAAATATTTCTCAATACAAAATCACCCTCTGCCTTCTTCCGATTGGCAGCAAGTGCCAACTTTTGTGATTACTGTGTTTACTGGTCCCTTACTGTGTTTACCAGTAAGCAACTCTATTATTATGATAAAGGAAAAATCAGATTAAGCAACAACAGAAAAATAATCTATTATTTACCAATAAACAAAAAGTCTGCTGAGATTAGTCACTGTCGAAGAAGAACAATCACCGTCGAAAAAGAACAATCCCGCTGAGATCTGGTGAGATTCGCCTCCAGCAGGTGCGATTCGCTTCCAGCAGGTGCGATTCGCTTCCAGCAGGTCTACCTTTTGTCAGTCAGGTGCGATTTGCTTCCAGCACTGTGCGAAGAGATGCAAGAGCAGTCAAGACTCTTGGGGTCCGTTTGGCAAATCAAGGAATTACTTTGGAAGAGTGGTAATTTTGGAAGAGTGATAGAATAGTATTTTTTTAGAAGAGTGGTAGAAGAGTAATATTCTTGACTATTCGGAAGAGCGAAAATATCATTTGACAGTTGTTACTCAGAATAGTTAAAATATGAATAATTATGATACTAATAATGATGATAATAATAATAATAGTAAAAAATAATCATAATAGTAAGATAATAATAATAAAGTAATAAAAAATAATCATAATAAATAATAATATTATCATAGTAATATAATAAAAATATAAACATAATCATAATATAGTAATATGATAATAAAAAATTATAATTACAATCATAATTATAATAATATAATAATAAGTAATCATAATTTTAATAATATAATCATGACATAATAATCATAATCATAATCATGATAATAATAAATATAGTCATAATCATAATAATATAACCTTAATCATAATCCTAATAATATAATAATAAAAATATAATAATAATAATAAAAATAATTATAAATAATTATAAAAATATAATAATAAATTAATCATAAATATAATCAACATATAATAATATAATACAACATAATAAAATAATAAAAAATAATCATAATCATAAAAATAATTATAAATAATTATAATTATAATAATATAATAATAAATTAATCATCACTATAATCAACATATAATAATATAATACAACATAATAAAATAATAACAAGTAATAATAATAATAATCATAATCATCATAATATAATAATATAATAATAAATAATCTTGATCATAATAATATAATAATAAAATAATTATATTTATATTCATAATATAATAATATAATATTAAAATTATATTTATAATAATAATAAATAATATAATAATACTAATGGTAACGATAATATAATAACAATAATGATAATAATAATTTAATAATAATATAATGATAATAATAATAATAAATAATAATCATAATATTAATATAATAATAAATTATAATCATAAATATAATATAATAATATAATAATACTAAATCTTAATCATAATCATAATATAATAATATAATATAATATAATCAAACAATAATCGCTATTCCGACGAGAGGTAATCCGGTATTCCACCTATAAGTTGGTATACCGGGTTAGCACTATTCCACACTCTTCTACTTAATCTAAAATTCGTTTGGCAAATTAATTCGTCGGAATAGCTATTCTATTCTGACTTTTTGCTATTCCATTGAGTGCCAAACACTCCCTTGGTGTTGATTGCTGAGCGACCGATCGAGGACTGGACCACTAGGGAATGAGGATTGGGGGGAGAAGCGAAATCGACGCCGACGGAGAGTGCTCAGAGAGAGTAGAGTCGTCGGTCGTGTGACTTACGTCTCAGAGAGCAAAGGAGTAGAGGAGAATAGGAGAAATCGAGAAAGAGAGCGGCTTGACGTGAGAACTGAGGAAAAGAGATTAGGTTAGGGTCGGCTGTCGTAAAAAAATCTTTATAGTCGCTATATATGAGCGAGCCACTAGGCGAGTTGATCAACTTATTTTTCAGCTGAGACAGATTAGCTCGAGTCACTTGAGTCAAATTAGCTCGAGTACGAGTCGAATCCGAGCTGAGCATAAGCTCAAGCTTTTTCATGTAGCCCTACATCACATGAAACACCACAACCAGAAACACTTGAACAGTTTTAAGAGCTAAAGTCTCTGAGACAAACTACATTATCAAGTATTTTCAATCATTGGACAAAATTGTAATATTATGAAGTTTAATTATCTTGCTTTTAACTAATGAATATAAACTAGATTAGCACATAGGTGGGTTATCATTCATTGTATGAAATAACTACAATGTATATTATATATATGATCATATACTAAAATTGTTGTGCGTCTTTTAGTGTTGTATTTTTTTATCCACACCTCCGTCTTAATTTAAAATTTTAAGGATTTCTTCAAATGTATTTTAATTTATAACTCATAATGTTTAGCAATTACTTATGTTGTTATTATAGTTATATATTAATTTCGGCCAATGAACACTTTAAATGATCCTCCTTACCTTGCACAAATATGGCCACTATATGAAAATTTGAATAAAAAAATATGATTATTATTTGTATTTTATCCATATTAAAAAACATTTTTATATATTTAGAGTTCTTAACTACAAAAAAGATTTTTCGAGCAGACTAAAATATATTCTTAAGTACCCTACAACCATCACATCTAGACCCTCATTAAAAAAATATTGATAAGAATGTTGTACTTATACATATCAATATTCATATTCACTTATATTTTTCCTAGAAGTTTAGTATTAAATTTCACCATAATAAATAAGTAAATGAAAGTAAAGAGAAAGAGAAAGAGAAAGAGAAAGAGAAAGAACACGTGATGTAACAGAGTTCGGCTACAACGAGTCTACGCCTATGAGACTCATAATCACCAATAGTCGATTGCACCGAGTCACTATAACAAGCAAGTCTTATAACTGTGAATATTTGATCCCTTACACCAAGTAATAGGGTAGCTGTCGGCCAAATAAAACAGACAAGATATGAAGACATGTGACTCACAAAGAAATAAATAAGAGCTAACTTATCTTACACTTTTAAAGTATTGCAAAGTAGTTTGGAGATTAAAAATGTATAGATGTGAATGTTTTAACACAAGCAAATGATGTCAAGGATTTTTCTTAAAAAATTATCAAATTCTCAGAAGATGAAATATATATATATATATATATATATATATATATATATATATATATATAGATACAAAATCGATAAGAAATCGGGCGTATCCGTTATAATGGTTAGATAACCGTTACAACGATTATGTTAGGATAACCCTAGTGAGTATAAATGTTGCAACAGATGCAAGATATGCTATAATAGATATAAGAGGAATCAACTTTGAAACTTTTTGGCCAAGTTTTGTGTACAAATTATTTAATTCATTACAATGAATATTGAGTTCTGTTATAACGGCTGGATATTGAAATTTTGGTTGAGATCATTCGTTACAAAAGATAGTAGATTCATTATAATGGTTAGGCTATGGCAAAGTTCTGGAGCAATGTGGATAAAATTTATATTGGACTAACTTAATTCGTTATAACAGTTATGATAACTGTTACAACGGCAGTCATAATATCTCTATTTTACTCAGTTTAATCTTAAGACTAATTTAATTACCTTTATTTATTAAAAATTTAAACCATCATAACCATTTCATGAGATCTTCATGTGTGTTCTTCTGCATGTCAAATAAATTCAGGAAAATAGTTAAATTCATATGTGATTGTTTTATAAATTGGTAAATATAATTTTATATATTCTTGAGAATTATTTACAATAATAATCTTTCTCTTTCGACGATTTACAAAACAACCACATAGTTATATAATATAATTTTGAGAATGCATAATCTCTTTGTGAACATTCAAAATTGATATTATACCAAAATATTCCTCTCCCTTAGTTTAAAAATCAGAGAAAAGAAAAAAAATTGACATGGCTCCCCTCAATTAAATAATATTATAAGTAAAGAACAGAAAAATAAAACAAGCACAAGCCACATGCAACCAACAAATATAAATATAATATAGCAAACAAATATCCAACCAAAAATATATATAAACTCAACACAACATATAAGATAGCAAAAATATATCAAAAAATACAACCAAAAGTATAACAAGTATACCGAACAAGTACCACATATCACATAATAATAAAATAATATCCATAAGCTCTCATCTTAAATTGAGAAAAAGAAAGAAATTTATCAAAAACCATAAAAATTACTCCTCTATGGCATCATCATCGTCATCACCATCAGCAGGAGCATCATCACTGCCATCATTATCATGGCTGCTGAAGAACTGACACATGCACCATATTGACGAACTCATTGGGCCACCAGATCATGCTGCACCATCTCAATTGAGTCAAGTCGGTGATATACATCCGTCTTGAACCCTTAAAAGTCGGTGTTGAAGGTGGAGAACTACGAGCAAAGTCAATGTAGTTGGGCATTGGTATTGTTTGATGGAGACAAGCTAGTAGAAGCTCTAGAAGAAGATGCATGGTATGTGCCGAGCTGAGGAACTGTGGGTGGCTCAAGCTCGGGGCCGGTTGGATCCTGATACTGATTTGGTAAGGCATTGGGAACAAGGATCCAATCATTTATCGGCTTGGATTCAGATAACATGATGGGCCTACCACTTTCAACAATCTTTTTCCAGCCCATAGTAGCGAGCTCATAAAAAATGTTAGCTTGTACCCATAAATTCTTAGTAGTACTATCCAACAAATTGATCCCATGTCCCTTGATAATGTGATGAATAAAAGAGAAGTAGAGCAAGGGATAATTCTTACTCGTGATGCGGTGCGCATGTGTCGGAGAATGATATACAAGATGTTAATTTTGAAATCAACGAAGGTAGGGATGACAATATAGCTCGTGACCCATTGTACATGCCCAAGTCCGTCCGGCTCGATGACCGACCTGTTCGGTATGGGAAGGGAATAGGTAAGGCCTGGTCGGGCCATTCGACGGGCCAAGTCAGATACGGGCTTGAGGTTAGAGCGATGCCTGGTCTGAAATATATATATATATATATATATATATATAGGTAGACTATTATGAAAATATTTATATTTCAGCCGATATGCAAACGGATCAAAAATTATATTTTAAAATCTCAAAAATTTCAATTTATGATTTCCATTAAATTCTTTATATAAAAATCTTATGGGATATAAAAATTTGGAGTGTTTTCAGTTTTTTAAGCCACTCTTTTGAATTTTTAAAAAAATAGCTCTAAAAATAATAATAATATTCAATGTTTGTGTTGTTTTTTCAAAAATTCAAAAGAGTGGCTTAAAACTCAAAACACTCCAAATTTTTTTATCCCACAAGGTTTTTATATGAAGATTTAATGGAAATCATAAATTAAATTTTTTGAGATTTTAAAATATAATATTTGATCTGTTTGCATATCGGTTGAAATGCAAATGTTTTCACAATAATCTATCTCTCTATATATGTATATTATCAATATATAATATATTATGTATAATATTATGAAGTTATTAATAATAGATAATATATTGTTTATAATATTATGGAGTTATTAATTTGTTATATATATTTTAGATCCTAAATTAATGATAATGTCACTTATAGTTATATAAAATATTTAGTTACAACCCAAATTTTTATATAAAATATTTTATTAAATTTTTAATTTATCATTGAATATAAATTGTTAGGCCAAGAAGGCCCGAGCCGAGCCGAGATTGAATGACCCATGGGTAGGCGAGTAAGAAAATTATAGGCTCGAAGATATGAGCTGGGTAGGATGGGCCATGATTGATGGAGGATAGGCTAGATCCCAGGATTGACAAATAGTTCACTTACCCAGACTATTGCCATTCCTAATCAAGAGAGAAAAGATGATAGAGATAGAAGATCGCAATCTACTCCATCTTAGTCGTTATCGTGGATTTTGAAGTCAGAATATTATTGATGATGGCAAAGAAAAGACAGTGAAGGACTGAATGATGGTTGGCATATAGGGCCTTACTAGTGATCCACTCTCGATCAAACTATTACTAGTATGCATTGACATCCTCCTAGGTTATGATGGGCAAGCCCCAAAGAGGATATGTCTCATCACCCTTGTTCGGCACATATAACCATCTGGCTAGTTTGTCCATGGTGATCCGAAGTGGATGACCGAACATCCAAAAAGTGGCATAAAATGGGTCATTGTTGAACTAGAGGTCGACGTAGAATAATCAGGTCATGAAAATAAAGATCAGTTTATTTAAAATGAGGAACTAACGTCAACCCCAGTGGTCTAGGTATTTATCCTGTTTTATGAAAGAAGAACCCGATCGAGACCCGACATTCTTAGAACTGACCCATAAAATTGGTATAGACCTGGACATCTCGAAAAAGAAATTGGTTTTTTTGAGTTATGATAATATCTATTAAAATTAGGTTTGAATGAGTAGATTACCCATCATGGATGTTGGTTCACCGTATCAGTTCTTTATCTCTATTAAGAGTCATTTTTACCAATTGAATAAAAGAGAGGGGCCTTGGTGCAAAAATTAATGATATTTCTCAAAAACCCAAAAGAAAAGCATCATTGGCAAAGAGACTTCACCTCGAGTAAAAATGGTGCTAATTTGGTGAGTTGAGTAGTGGAGTATCGAGTATCATCGTCTCTAGGTTCGGCCTAGGTTTTAGAGAGAGACTAAGGAGAGAGGAAATAAGAAAATAGAAGAGAGAATGTGAAAGAGGGGAGACAGGAGAAGAGAGAAAGGTGATCTCTGTGATAAAATGATGGCCGGAAGAAGTGATAGCAAGAAGAGAGTGGAGAAATAAAGAATTTTTATAGCGGTACAATTAGCACACCCCTAAAAAAATTTCTCTTGAAGAAAAGATTTACAATAACAACAGTTTGGCCCAACAGTTAATATGGAAAGAATTATATAAAGCATCTAAGAATTGGAGGGTCCATTTTTTGTCATGGTAAATTTTTATTATACCCATTTTATCACTCAATTAGACGGATAATATTTATTGTTGGTTGATCGAACGTATGTGATCGCGTCCATTGATCCTCTTTTTCTCTCCATTTCTTTCCCTTATATACTATTATTTCCATAATTTTTGTTTTTTTATTTAGCACCCTTGTACATATTTGGTAAGAAATTAATGGTGATAATATATGTTAGAATAATTTACTTTTCTTGCCATAAAAATCATGAATCATTAATTCATATTGTGCAAAAATCTCATTCAAGATTAAATATAGTCTTTATTATATGTTTTCTCTATAATTTGATGAATTTTAAATTAGATAAATGTGAATTTTTTTATCTTATAATATTTTAATGTTTAAATAAAAAATTCTGCTGCAATGCGCGGGTATATAACTAGTATGGAAAGAAAAATCCAGGACAAAAGCAACATGGAACCCTTTCCGAGTTTCAAGTAGTTTTTTTAATTAAAAGAAAAATAGCATATACACCTAGTATTTCTTTATTATCTCCCAAATCTCTTCATCAATAACCGCTTACCTTCAACAAGGCAACCGCAATAAAGGATTTTATAAAATGCTCCTGGTGCATTCCTCGTTAGTGTTTTTCTTTTCCCTTTTTTTTTCCTATATTTGCCCTTCAGTAATGCAATTCCAGTACTTTTGATTTTTCATGGACCAGATTTTTCCAAATCAACAGCTAAAGACAGTTGCGTTTACCATTTTTTTCTTCATAAAAAAGTATTTCCGTTAAATTCTCTTTTAAAGCTTTCCTCTCTATCTCCTGCTCTTTCTCTCAAAAATTGCAGGAGAAAGAGGGATATATAGAGAGTATTCCGGTAATTAATTAACCATGGCTATGAATACTGTGTTGGTTTTCAGGATGGTTTTTTTCATGGCCTTGGTCAGATTGTCTGTCTCCGCCTTCATTTC
>CAXKVV010001311.1:0-41316 GCA_964058805.1 Schoenoplectus triqueter
ACCAGCACTAAAGCACCGGATCCCATCAGAACTCCGCAGTTAAGTGTGCTTGGGCAGGAGTAGTACTAGGATGGGTGACCTCCTGGGAAGTCCCTGTGTTGCATCCCTTTTTACCGTTTTGCCCTCGGGGCACGGCGGGCCGGCGCGTTAGTGTTTTTTGCCCCCGGGGGCGAGCCGCGAGCGGTATTAGACCCTCGTGGCGAGGAGGCAAACAAAACGGAGATAATCTAAGGGTACAAATGTGTATGCATATACATACGCGCGGAGATAAGCGGATATATATATAAACGAAAGGAATACATATAAAAACGAGCAACACGCCATCACGTCGGATGCGATCATACCAGCACTAAAGCACCGGATCCCATCAGAACTCCGCAGTTAAGTGTGCTTGGGCAGGAGTAGTACTAGGATGGGTGACCTCCTGGGAAGTCCCTGTGTTGCATCCCTTTTTACCGTTTTGCCCTCGGGGCACGGCGGGCCGGCGCGTTAGTGTTTTTTGCCCCCGGGGGCGGGCCGCGAGCGGTATTAGACCCTCGTGGCGAGGAGGCAAACAAAACGGAGATAATCTAAGGGTACAAATGTGTATGCATATACATACGCGCGGAGATAAGCGGATATATATATAAACGAAAGGAATACATATAAAAACGAGCAACACGCCATCACGTCGGATGCGATCATACCAGCACTAAAGCACCGGATCCCATCAGAACTCCGCAGTTAAGTGTGCTTGGGCAGGAGTAGTACTAGGATGGGTGACCTCCTGGGAAGTCCCTGTGTTGCATCCCTTTTTACCGTTTTGCCCTCGGGGCACGGCGGGCCGGCGCGTTAGTGTTTTTTGCCCCCGGGGGCGGGCCGCGAGCGGTATTAGACCCTCGTGGCGAGGAGGCAAACAAAACGGAGATAATCTAAGGGTACAAATGTGTATGCATATACATACGCGCGGAGATAAGCGGATATATATATAAACGAAAGGAATACATATAAAAACGAGCAACACGCCATCACGTCGGATGCGATCATACCAGCACTAAAGCACCGGATCCCATCAGAACTCCGCAGTTAAGTGTGCTTGGGCAGGAGTAGTACTAGGATGGGTGACCTCCTGGGAAGTCCCTGTGTTGCATCCCTTTTTACCGTTTTGCCCTCGGGGCACGGCGGGCCGGCGCGTTAGTGTTTTTTGCCCCCGGGGGCGGGCCGCGAGCGGTATTAGACCCTCGTGGCGAGGAGGCAAACAAAACGGAGATAATCTAAGGGTACAAATGTGTATGCATATACATACGCGCGGAGATAAGCGGATATATATATAAACGAAAGGAATACATATAAAAACGAGCAACACGCCATCACGTCGGATGCGATCATACCAGCACTAAAGCACCGGATCCCATCAGAACTCCGCAGTTAAGTGTGCTTGGGCAGGAGTAGTACTAGGATGGGTGACCTCCTGGGAAGTCCCTGTGTTGCATCCCTTTTTACCGTTTTGCCCTCGGGGCACGGCGGGCCGGCGCGTTAGTGTTTTTTGCCCCCGGGGGCGGGCCGCGAGCGGTATTAGACCCTCGTGGCGAGGAGGCAAACAAAACGGAGATAATCTAAGGGTAAAAATGTGTATGCATATACATACGCGCGGAGATAAGCGGATATATATATAAACGAAAGGAATACATATAAAAACGAGCAACACGCCATCACGTCGGATGCGATCATACCAGCACTAAAGCACCGGATCCCATCAGAACTCCGCAGTTAAGTGTGCTTGGGCAGGAGTAGTACTAGGATGGGTGACCTCCTGGGAAGTCCCTGTGTTGCATCCCTTTTTACCGTTTTGCCCTCGGGGCACGGCGGGCCGGCGCGTTAGTGTTTTTTGCCCCCGGGGGCGGGCCGCGAGCGGTATTAGACCCTCGTGGCGAGGAGGCAAACAAAACGGAGATAATCTAAGGGTACAAATGTGTATGCATATACATACGCGCGGAGATAAGCGGATATATATATAAACGAAAGGAATACATATAAAAACGAGCAACACGCCATCACGTCGGATGCGATCATACCAGCACTAAAGCACCGGATCCCATCAGAACTCCGCAGTTAAGTGTGCTTGGGCAGGAGTAGTACTAGGATGGGTGACCTCCTGGGAAGTCCCTGTGTTGCATCCCTTTTTACCGTTTTGCCCTCGGGGCACGGCGGGCCGGCGCGTTAGTGTTTTTTGCCCCCGGGGGCGGGCCGCGAGCGGTATTAGACCCTCGTGGCGAGGAGGCAAACAAAACGGAGATAATCTAAGGGTACAAATGTGTATGCATATACATACGCGCGGAGATAAGCGGATATATATATAAACGAAAGGAATACATATAAAAACGAGCAACACGCCATCACGTCGGATGCGATCATACCAGCACTAAAGCACCGGATCCCATCAGAACTCCGCAGTTAAGTGTGCTTGGGCAGGAGTAGTACTAGGATGGGTGACCTCCTGGGAAGTCCCTGTGTTGCATCCCTTTTTACCGTTTTGCCCTCGGGGCACGGCGGGCCGGCGCGTTAGTGTTTTTTGCCCCCGGGGGCGGGCCGCGAGCGGTATTAGACCCTCGTGGCGAGGAGGCAAACAAAACGGAGATAATCTAAGGGTACAAATGTGTATGCATATACATACGCGCGGAGATAAGCGGATATATATATAAACGAAAGGAATACATATAAAAACGAGCAACACGCCATCACGTCGGATGCGATCATACCAGCACTAAAGCACCGGATCCCATCAGAACTCCGCAGTTAAGTGTGCTTGGGCAGGAGTAGTACTAGGATGGGTGACCTCCTGGGAAGTCCCTGTGTTGCATCCCTTTTTACCGTTTTGCCCTCGGGGCACGGCGGGCCGGCGCGTTAGTGTTTTTTGCCCCCGGGGGCGGGCCGCGAGCGGTATTAGACCCTCGTGGCGAGGAGGCAAACAAAACGGAGATAATCTAAGGGTACAAATGTGTATGCATATACATACGCGCGGAGATAAGCGGATATATATATAAACGAAAGGAATACATATAAAAACGAGCAACACGCCATCACGTCGGATGCGATCATACCAGCACTAAAGCACCGGATCCCATCAGAACTCCGCAGTTAAGTGTGCTTGGGCAGGAGTAGTACTAGGATGGGTGACCTCCTGGGAAGTCCCTGTGTTGCATCCCTTTTTACCGTTTTGCCCTCGGGGCACGGCGGGCCGGCGCGTTAGTGTTTTTTGCCCCCGGGGGCGGGCCGCGAGCGGTATTAGACCCTCGTGGCGAGGAGGCAAACAAAACGGAGATAATCTAAGGGTACAAATGTGTATGCATATACATACGCGCGGAGATAAGCGGATATATATATAAACGAAAGGAATACATATAAAAACGAGCAACACGCCATCACGTCGGATGCGATCATACCAGCACTAAAGCACCGGATCCCATCAGAACTCCGCAGTTAAGTGTGCTTGGGCAGGAGTAGTACTAGGATGGGTGACCTCCTGGGAAGTCCCTGTGTTGCATCCCTTTTTACCGTTTTGCCCTCGGGGCACGGCGGGCCGGCGCGTTAGTGTTTTTTGCCCCCGGGGGCGGGCCGCGAGCGGTATTAGACCCTCGTGGCGAGGAGGCAAACAAAACGGAGATAATCTAAGGGTACAAATGTGTATGCATATACATACGCGCGGAGATAAGCGGATATATATATAAACGAAAGGAATACATATAAAAACGAGCAACACGCCATCACGTCGGATGCGATCATACCAGCACTAAAGCACCGGATCCCATCAGAACTCCGCAGTTAAGTGTGCTTGGGCAGGAGTAGTACTAGGATGGGTGACCTCCTGGGAAGTCCCTGTGTTGCATCCCTTTATACCGTTTTGCCCTCGGGGCACGGCGGGCCGGCGCGTTAGTGTTTTTTGCCCCCGGGGGCGGGCCGCGAGCGGTATTAGACCCTCGTGGCGAGGAGGCAAACAAAACGGAGATAATCTAAGGGTACAAATGTGTATGCATATACATACGCGCGGAGATAAGCGGATATATATATAAACGAAAGGAATACATATAAAAACGAGCAACACGCCATCACGTCGGATGCGATCATACCAGCACTAAAGCACCGGATCCCATCAGAACTCCGCAGTTAAGTGTGCTTGGGCAGGAGTAGTACTAGGATGGGTGACCTCCTGGGAAGTCCCTGTGTTGCATCCCTTTTTACCGTTTTGCCCTCGGGGCACGGCGGGCCGGCGCGTTAGTGTTTTTTGCCCCCGGGGGCGGGCCGCGAGCGGTATTAGACCCTCGTGGCGAGGAGGCAAACAAAACGGAGATAATCTAAGGGTACAAATGTGTATGCATATACATACGCGCGGAGATAAGCGGATATATATATAAACGAAAGGAATACATATAAAAACGAGCAACACGCCATCACGTCGGATGCGATCATACCAGCACTAAAGCACCGGATCCCATCAGAACTCCGCAGTTAAGTGTGCTTGGGCAGGAGTAGTACTAGGATGGGTGACCTCCTGGGAAGTCCCTGTGTTGCATCCCTTTTTACCGTTTTGCCCTCGGGGCACGGCGGGCCGGCGCGTTAGTGTTTTTTGCCCCCGGGGGCGGGCCGCGAGCGGTATTAGACCCTCGTGGCGAGGAGGCAAACAAAACGGAGATAATCTAAGGGTACAAATGTGTATGCATATACATACGCGCGGAGATAAGCGGATATATATATAAACGAAAGGAATACATATAAAAACGAGCAACACGCCATCACGTCGGATGCGATCATACCAGCACTAAAGCACCGGATCCCATCAGAACTCCGCAGTTAAGTGTGCTTGGGCAGGAGTAGTACTAGGATGGGTGACCTCCTGGGAAGTCCCTGTGTTGCATCCCTTTTTACCGTTTTGCCCTCGGGGCACGGCGGGCCGGCGCGTTAGTGTTTTTTGCCCCCGGGGGCGGGCCGCGAGCGGTATTAGACCCTCGTGGCGAGGAGGCAAACAAAACGGAGATAATCTAAGGGTACAAATGTGTATGCATATACATATATAAACGAAAGGAATACATATAAAAACGAGCAACACGCCATCACGTCGGATGCGATCATACCAGCACTAAAGCACCGGATCCCATCAGAACTCCGCAGTTAAGTGTGCTTGGGCAGGAGTAGTACTAGGATGGGTGACCTCCTGGGAAGTCCCTGTGTTGCATCCCTTTTTACCGTTTTGCCCTCGGGGCACGGCGGGCCGGCGCGTTAGTGTTTTTTGCCCCCGGGGGCGGGCCGCGAGCGGTATTAGACCCTCGTGGCGAGGAGGCAAACAAAACGGAGATAATCTAAGGGTACAAATGTGTATGCGTATACATACGCGCGGAGATAAGCGGATATATATATAAACGAAAGGAATACATATAAAAACGAGCAACACGCCATCACGTCGGATGCGATCATACCAGCACTAAAGCACCGGATCCCATCAGAACTCCGCAGTTAAGTGTGCTTGGGCAGGAGTAGTACTAGGATGGGTGACCTCCTGGGAAGTCCCTGTGTTGCATCCCTTTTTACCGTTTTGCCCTCGGGGCACGGCGGGCCGGCGCGTTAGTGTTTTTTGCCCCCGGGGGCGAGCCGCGAGCGGTATTAGACCCTCGTGGCGAGGAGGCAAACAAAACGGAGATAATCTAAGGGTACAAATGTGTATGCATATACATACGCGCGGAGATAAGCGGATATATATATAAACGAAAGGAATACATATAAAAACGAGCAACACGCCATCACGTCGGATGCGATCATACCAGCACTAAAGCACCGGATCCCATCAGAACTCCGCAGTTAAGTGTGCTTGGGCAGGAGTAGTACTAGGATGGGTGACCTCCTGGGAAGTCCCTGTGTTGCATCCCTTTTTACCGTTTTGCCCTCGGGGCACGGCGGGCCGGCGCGTTAGTGTTTTTTGCCCCCGGGGGCGGGCCGCGAGCGGTATTAGACCCTCGTGGCGAGGAGGCAAACAAAACGGAGATAATCTAAGGGTACAAATGTGTATGCATATACATACGCGCGGAGATAAGCGGATATATATATAAACGAAAGGAATACATATAAAAACGAGCAACACGCCATCACGTCGGATGCGATCATACCAGCACTAAAGCACCGGATCCCATCAGAACTCCGCAGTTAAGTGTGCCTGGGCAGGAGTAGTACTAGGATGGGTGACCTCCTGGGAAGTCCCTGTGTTGCATCCCTTTTTACCGTTTTGCCCTCGGGGCACGGCGGGCCGGCGCGTTAGTGTTTTTTGCCCCCGGGGGCGGGCCGCGAGCGGTATTAGACCCTCGTGGCGAGGAGGCAAACAAAACGGAGATAATCTAAGGGTACAAATGTGTATGCATATACATACGCGCGGAGATAAGCGGATATATATATAAACGAAAGGAATACATATAAAAACGAGCAACACGCCATCACGTCGGATGCGATCATACCAGCACTAAAGCACCGGATCCCATCAGAACTCCGCAGTTAAGTGTGCTTGGGCAGGAGTAGTACTAGGATGGGTGACCTCCTGGGAAGTCCCTGTGTTGCATCCCTTTTTACCGTTTTGCCCTCGGGGCACGGCGGGCCGGCGCGTTAGTGTTTTTTGCCCCCGGGGGCGGGCCGCGAGCGGTATTAGACCCTCGTGGCGAGGAGGCAAACAAAACGGAGATAATCTAAGGGTACAAATGTGTATGCATATACATACGCGCGGAGATAAGCGGATATATATATAAACGAAAGGAATACATATAAAAACGAGCAACACGCCATCACGTCGGATGCGATCATACCAGCACTAAAGCACCGGATCCCATCAGAACTCCGCAGTTAAGTGTGCTTGGGCAGGATTAGTACTAGGATGGGTGACCTCCTGGGAAGTCCCTGTGTTGCATCCCTTTTTACCGTTTTGCCCTCGGGGCACGGCGGGCCGGCGCGTTAGTGTTTTTTGCCCCCGGGGGCGGGCCGCGAGCGGTATTAGACCCTCGTGGCGAGGAGGCAAACAAAACGGAGATAATCTAAGGGTACAAATGTGTATGCATATACATACGCGCGGAGATAAGCGGATATATATATATAAACGAAAGGAATACATATAAAAACGAGCAACACGCCATCACGTCGGATGCGATCATACCAGCACTAAAGCACCGGATCCCATCAGAACTCCGCAGTTAAGTGTGCTTGGGCAGGAGTAGTACTAGGATGGGTGACCTCCTGGGAAGTCCCTGTGTTGCATCCCTTTTTACCGTTTTGCCCTCGGGGCACGGCGGGCCGGCGCGTTAGTGTTTTTTGCCCCCGGGGGCGGGCCGCGAGCGGTATTAGACCCTCGTGGCGAGGAGGCAAACAAAACGGAGATAATCTAAGGGTACAAATGTGTATGCATATACATACGCGCGGAGATAAGCGGATATATATATAAACGAAAGGAATACATATAAAAACGAGCAACACGCCATCACGTCGGATGCGATCATACCAGCACTAAAGCACCGGATCCCATCAGAACTCCGCAGTTAAGTGTGCTTGGGCAGGAGTAGTACTAGGATGGGTGACCTCCTGGGAAGTCCCTGTGTTGCATCCCTTTTTACCGTTTTGCCCTCGGGGCACGGCGGGCCGGCGCGTTAGTGTTTTTTGCCCCCGGGGGCGGGCCGCGAGCGGTATTAGACCCTCGTGGCGAGGAGGCAAACAAAACGGAGATAATCTAAGGGTACAAATGTGTATGCATATACATACGCGCGGAGATAAGCGGATATATATATAAACGAAAGGAATACATATAAAAACGAGCAACACGCCATCACGTCGGATGCGATCATACCAGCACTAAAGCACCGGATCCCATCAGAACTCCGCAGTTAAGTGTGCTTGGGCAGGAGTAGTACTAGGATGGGTGACCTCCTGGGAAGTCCCTGTGTTGCATCCCTTTTTACCGTTTTGCCCTCGGGGCACGGCGGGCCGGCGCGTTAGTGTTTTTTGCCCCCGGGGGCGGGCCGCGAGCGGTATTAGACCCTCGTGGCGAGGAGGCAAACAAAACGGAGATAATCTAAGGGTACAAATGTGTATGCATATACATACGCGCGGAGATAAGCGGATATATATATAAACGAAAGGAATACATATAAAAACGAGCAACACGCCATCACGTCGGATGCGATCATACCAGCACTAAAGCACCGGATCCCATCAGAACTCCGCAGTTAAGTGTGCTTGGGCAGGAGTAGTACTAGGATGGGTGACCTCCTGGGAAGTCCCTGTGTTGCATCCCTTTTTACCGTTTTGCCCTCGGGGCACGGCGGGCCGGCGCGTTAGTGTTTTTTGCCCCCGGGGGCGGGCCGCGAGCGGTATTAGACCCTCGTGGCGAGGAGGCAAACAAAACGGAGATAATCTAAGGGTACAAATGTGTATGCATATACATACGCGCGGAGATAAGCGGATATATATATAAACGAAAGGAATACATATAAAAACGAGCAACACGCCATCACGTCGGATGCGATCATACCAGCACTAAAGCACCGGATCCCATCAGAACTCCGCAGTTAAGTGTGCTTGGGCAGGAGTAGTACTAGGATGGGTGACCTCCTGGGAAGTCCCTGTGTTGCATCCCTTTTTACCGTTTTGCCCTCGGGGCACGGCGGGCCGGCGCGTTAGTGTTTTTTGCCCCCGGGGGCGGGCCGCGAGCGGTATTAGACCCTCGTGGCGAGGAGGCAAACAAAACGGAGATAATCTAAGGGTACAAATGTGTATGCATATACATACGCGCGGAGATAAGCGGATATATATATAAACGAAAGGAATACATATAAAAACGAGCAACACGCCATCACGTCGGATGCGATCATACCAGCACTAAAGCACCGGATCCCATCAGAACTCCGCAGTTAAGTGTGCTTGGGCAGGAGTAGTACTAGGATGGGTGACCTCCTGGGAAGTCCCTGTGTTGCATCCCTTTTTACCGTTTTGCCCTCGGGGCACGGCGGGCCGGCGCGTTAGTGTTTTTTGCCCCCGGGGGCGGGCCGCGAGCGGTATTAGACCCTCGTGGCGAGGAGGCAAACAAAACGGAGATAATCTAAGGGTACAAATGTGTATGCATATACATACGCGCGGAGATAAGCGGATATATATATAAACGAAAGGAATACATATAAAAACGAGCAACACGCCATCACGTCGGATGCGATCATACCAGCACTAAAGCACCGGATCCCATCAGAACTCCGCAGTTAAGTGTGCTTGGGCAGGAGTCGTACTAGGATGGGTGAGGGTGACCTCCTGGGAAGTCCCTGTGTTGCATCCCTTTTTACCGTTTTGCCCTCGGGGCACGGCGGGCCGGCGCGTTAGTGTTTTTTGCCCCCGGGGGCGGGCCGCGAGCGGTATTAGACCCTCGTGGCGAGGAGGCAAACAAAACGGAGATAATCTAAGGGTACAAATGTGTATGCATATACATACGCGCGGAGATAAGCGGATATATATATAAACGAAAGGAATACATATAAAAACGAGCAACACGCCATCACGTCGGATGCGATCATACCAGCACTAAAGCACCGGATCCCATTAGAACTCCGCAGTTAAGTGTGCTTGGGCAGGAGTCGTACTAGGATGGGTGACCTCCTGGGAAGTCCCTGTGTTGCATCCCTTTTTACCGTTTTGCCCTCGGGGCACGGCGGGCCGGCGCGTTAGTGTTTTTTGCCCCCGGGGGCGGGCCGCGAGCGGTATTAGACCCTCGTGGCGAGGAGGCAAACAAAACGGAGATAATCTAAGGGTACAAATGTGTATGCATATACATACGCGCGGAGATAAGCGGATATATATATAAACGAAAGGAATACATATAAAAACGAGCAACACGCCATCACGTCGGATGCGATCATACCAGCACTAAAGCACCGGATCCCATCAGAACTCCGCAGTTAAGTGTGCTTGGGCAGGAGTAGTACTAGGATGGGTGACCTCCTGGGAAGTCCCTGTGTTGCATCCCTTTTTACCGTTTTGCCCTCGGGGCACGGCGGGCCGGCGCGTTAGTGTTTTTTGCCCCCGGGGGCGGGCCGCGAGCGGTATTAGACCCTCGTGGCGAGGAGGCAAACAAAACGGAGATAATCTAAGGGTACAAATGTGTATGCATATACATACGCGCGGAGATAAGCGGATATATATATAAACGAAAGGAATACATATAAAAACGAGCAACACGCCATCACGTCGGATGCGATCATACCAGCACTAAAGCACCGGATCCCATCAGAACTCCGCAGTTAAGTGTGCTTGGGCAGGAGTAGTACTAGGATGGGTGACCTCCTGGGAAGTCCCTGTGTTGCATCCCTTTTTACCGTTTTGCCCTCGGGGCACGGCGGGCCGGCGCGTTAGTGTTTTTTGCCCCCGGGGGCGGGCCGCGAGCGGTATTAGACCCTCGTGGCGAGGAGGCAAACAAAACGGAGATAATCTAAGGGTACAAATGTGTATGCATATACATACGCGCGGAGATAAGCGGATATATATATAAACGAAAGGAATACATATAAAAACGAGCAACACGCCATCACGTCGGATGCGATCATACCAGCACTAAAGCACCGGATCCCATCAGAACTCCGCAGTTAAGTGTGCTTGGGCAGGAGTAGTACTAGGATGGGTGACCTCCTGGGAAGTCCCTGTGTTGCATCCCTTTTTACCGTTTTGCCCTCGGGGCACGGCGGGCCGGCGCGTTAGTGTTTTTTGCCCCCGGGGGCGGGCCGCGAGCGGTATTAGACCCTCGTGGCGAGGAGGCAAACAAAACGGAGATAATCTAAGGGTACAAATGTGTATGCATATACATACGCGCGGAGATAAGCGGATATATATATAAACGAAAGGAATACATATAAAAACGAGCAACACGCCATCACGTCGGATGCGATCATACCAGCACTAAAGCACCGGATCCCATCAGAACTCCGCAGTTAAGTGTGCTTGGGCAGGAGTAGTACTAGGATGGGTGACCTCCTGGGAAGTCCCTGTGTTGCATCCCTTTTTACCGTTTTGCCCTCGGGGCACGGCGGGCCGGCGCGTTAGTGTTTTTTGCCCCCGGGGGCGGGCCGCGAGCGGTATTAGACCCTCGTGGCGAGGAGGCAAACAAAACGGAGATAATCTAAGGGTACAAATGTGTATGCATATACATACGCGCGGAGATAAGCGGATATATATATAAACGAAAGGAATACATATAAAAACGAGCAACACGCCATCACGTCGGATGCGATCATACCAGCACTAAAGCACCGGATCCCATCAGAACTCCGCAGTTAAGTGTGCTTGGGCAGGAGTAGTACTAGGATGGGTGACCTCCTGGGAAGTCCCTGTGTTGCATCCCTTTTTACCGTTTTGCCCTCGGGGCACGGCGGGCCGGCGCGTTAGTGTTTTTTGCCCCCGGGGGCGGGCCGCGAGCGGTATTAGACCCTCGTGGCGAGGAGGCAAACAAAACGGAGATAATCTAAGGGTACAAATGTGTATGCATATACATACGCGCGGAGATAAGCGGATATATATATAAACGAAAGGAATACATATAAAAACGAGCAACACGCCATCACGTCGGATGCGATCATACCAGCACTAAAGCACCGGATCCCATCAGAACTCCGCAGTTAAGTGTGCTTGGGCAGGAGTAGTACTAGGATGGGTGACCTCCTGGGAAGTCCCTGTGTTGCATCCCTTTTTACCGTTTTGCCCTCGGGGCACGGCGGGCCGGCGCGTTAGTGTTTTTTGCCCCCGGGGGCGGGCCGCGAGCGGTATTAGACCCTCGTGGCGAGGAGGCAAACAAAACGGAGATAATCTAAGGGTACAAATGTGTATGCATATACATACGCGCGGAGATAAGCGGATATATATATAAACGAAAGGAATACATATAAAAACGAGCAACACGCCATCACGTCGGATGCGATCATACCAGCACTAAAGCACCGGATCCCATCAGAACTCCGCAGTTAAGTGTGCTTGGGCAGGAGTAGTACTAGGATGGGTGACCTCCTGGGAAGTCCCTGTGTTGCATCCCTTTTTACCGTTTTGCCCTCGGGGCACGGCGGGCCGGCGCGTTAGTGTTTTTTGCCCCCGGGGGCGGGCCGCGAGCGGTATTAGACCCTCGTGGCGAGGAGGCAAACAAAACGGAGATAATCTAAGGGTACAAATGTGTATGCATATACATACGCGCGGAGATAAGCGGATATATATATAAACGAAAGGAATACATATAAAAACGAGCAACACGCCATCACGTCGGATGCGATCATACCAGCACTAAAGCACCGGATCCCATCAGAACTCCGCAGTTAAGTGTGCTTGGGCAGGAGTAGTACTAGGATGGGTGACCTCCTGGGAAGTCCCTGTGTTGCATCCCTTTTTACCGTTTTGCCCTCGGGGCACGGCGGGCCGGCGCGTTAGTGTTTTTTGCCCCCGGGGGCGGGCCGCGAGCGGTATTAGACCCTCGTGGCGAGGAGGCAAACAAAACGGAGATAATCTAAGGGTACAAATGTGTATGCATATACATACGCGCGGAGATAAGCGGATATATATATAAACGAAAGGAATACATATAAAAACGAGCAACACGCCATCACGTCGGATGCGATCATACCAGCACTAAAGCACCGGATCCCATCAGAACTCCGCAGTTAAGTGTGCTTGGGCAGGAGTAGTACTAGGATGGGTGACCTCCTGGGAAGTCCCTGTGTTGCATCCCTTTTTACCGTTTTGCCCTCGGGGCACGGCGGGCCGGCGCGTTAGTGTTTTTTGCCCCCGGGGGCGGGCCGCGAGCGGTATTAGACCCTCGTGGCGAGGAGGCAAACAAAACGGAGATAATCTAAGGGTACAAATGTGTATGCATATACATACGCGCGGAGATAAGCGGATATATATATAAACGAAAGGAATACATATAAAAACGAGCAACACGCCATCACGTCGGATGCGATCATACCAGCACTAAAGCACCGGATCCCATCAGAACTCCGCAGTTAAGTGTGCTTGGGCAGGAGTCGTACTAGGATGGGTGAGGGTGACCTCCTGGGAAGTCCCTGTGTTGCATCCCTTTTTACCGTTTTGCCCTCGGGGCACGGCGGGCCGGCGCGTTAGTGTTTTTTGCCCCCGGGGGCGGGCCGCGAGCGGTATTAGACCCTCGTGGCGAGGAGGCAAACAAAACGGAGATAATCTAAGGGTACAAATGTGTATGCATATACATACGCGCGGAGATAAGCGGATATATATATAAACGAAAGGAATACATATAAAAACGAGCAACACGCCATCACGTCGGATGCGATCATACCAGCACTAAAGCACCGGATCCCATCAGAACTCCGCAGTTAAGTGTGCTTGGGCAGGAGTAGTACTAGGATGGGTGACCTCCTGGGAAGTCCCTGTGTTGCATCCCTTTTTACCGTTTTGCCCTCGGGGCACGGCGGGCCGGCGCGTTAGTGTTTTTTGCCCCCGGGGGCGGGCCGCGAGCGGTATTAGACCCTCGTGGCGAGGAGGCAAACAAAACGGAGATAATCTAAGGGTACAAATGTGTATGCATATACATACGCGCGGAGATAAGCGGATATATATATAAACGAAAGGAATACATATAAAAACGAGCAACACGCCATCACGTCGGATGCGATCATACCAGCACTAAAGCACCGGATCCCATCAGAACTCCGCAGTTAAGTGTGCTTGGGCAGGAGTAGTACTAGGATGGGTGACCTCCTGGGAAGTCCCTGTGTTGCATCCCTTTTTACCGTTTTGCCCTCGGGGCACGGCGGGCCGGCGCGTTAGTGTTTTTTGCCCCCGGGGGCGGGCCGCGAGCGGTATTAGACCCTCGTGGCGAGGAGGCAAACAAAACGGAGATAATCTAAGGGTACAAATGTGTATGCATATACATACGCGCGGAGATAAGCGGATATATATATAAACGAAAGGAATACATATAAAAACGAGCAACACGCCATCACGTCGGATGCGATCATACCAGCACTAAAGCACCGGATCCCATCAGAACTCCGCAGTTAAGTGTGCTTGGGCAGGAGTAGTACTAGGATGGGTGACCTCCTGGGAAGTCCCTGTGTTGCATCCCTTTTTACCGTTTTGCCCTCGGGGCACGGCGGGCCGGCGCGTTAGTGTTTTTTGCCCCCGGGGGCGGGCCGCGAGCGGTATTAGACCCTCGTGGCGAGGAGGCAAACAAAACGGAGATAATCTAAGGGTACAAATGTGTATGCATATACATACGCGCGGAGATAAGCGGATATATATATAAACGAAAGGAATACATATAAAAACGAGCAACACGCCATCACGTCGGATGCGATCATACCAGCACTAAAGCACCGGATCCCATCAGAACTCCGCAGTTAAGTGTGCTTGGGCAGGAGTAGTACTAGGATGGGTGACCTCCTGGGAAGTCCCTGTGTTGCATCCCTTTTTACCGTTTTGCCCTCGGGGCACGGCGGGCCGGCGCGTTAGTGTTTTTTGCCCCCGGGGGCGGGCCGCGAGCGGTATTAGACCCTCGTGGCGAGGAGGCAAACAAAACGGAGATAATCTAAGGGTACAAATGTGTATGCATATACATACGCGCGGAGATAAGCGGATATATATATAAACGAAAGGAATACATATAAAAACGAGCAACACGCCATCACGTCGGATGCGATCATACCAGCACTAAAGCACCGGATCCCATCAGAACTCCGCAGTTAAGTGTGCTTGGGCAGGAGTAGTACTAGGATGGGTGACCTCCTGGGAAGTCCCTGTGTTGCATCCCTTTTTACCGTTTTGCCCTCGGGGCACGGCGGGCCGGCGCGTTAGTGTTTTTTGCCCCCGGGGGCGGGCCGCGAGCGGTATTAGACCCTCGTGGCGAGGAGGCAAACAAAACGGAGATAATCTAAGGGTACAAATGTGTATGCATATACATACGCGCGGAGATAAGCGGATATATATATAAACGAAAGGAATACATATAAAAACGAGCAACACGCCATCACGTCGGATGCGATCATACCAGCACTAAAGCACCGGATCCCATCAGAACTCCGCAGTTAAGTGTGCTTGGGCAGGAGTAGTACTAGGATGGGTGACCTCCTGGGAAGTCCCTGTGTTGCATCCCTTTTTACCGTTTTGCCCTCGGGGCACGGCGGGCCGGCGCGTTAGTGTTTTTTGCCCCCGGGGGCGGGCCGCGAGCGGTATTAGACCCTCGTGGCGAGGAGGCAAACAAAACGGAGATAATCTAAGGGTACAAATGTGTATGCATATACATACGCGCGGAGATAAGCGGATATATATATAAACGAAAGGAATACATATAAAAACGAGCAACACGCCATCACGTCGGATGCGATCATACCAGCACTAAAGCACCGGATCCCATCAGAACTCCGCAGTTAAGTGTGCTTGGGCAGGAGTAGTACTAGGATGGGTGACCTCCTGGGAAGTCCCTGTGTTGCATCCCTTTTTACCGTTTTGCCCTCGGGGCACGGCGGGCCGGCGCGTTAGTGTTTTTTGCCCCCGGGGGCGGGCCGCGAGCGGTATTAGACCCTCGTGGCGAGGAGGCAAACAAAACGGAGATAATCTAAGGGTACAAATGTGTATGCATATACATACGCGCGGAGATAAGCGGATATATATATAAACGAAAGGAATACATATAAAAACGAGCAACACGCCATCACGTCGGATGCGATCATACCAGCACTAAAGCACCGGATCCCATCAGAACTCCGCAGTTAAGTGTGCTTGGGCAGGAGTAGTACTAGGATGGGTGACCTCCTGGGAAGTCCCTGTGTTGCATCCCTTTTTACCGTTTTGCCCTCGGGGCACGGCGGGCCGGCGCGTTAGTGTTTTTTGCCCCCGGGGGCGGGCCGCGAGCGGTATTAGACCCTCGTGGCGAGGAGGCAAACAAAACGGAGATAATCTAAGGGTACAAATGTGTATGCATATACATACGCGCGGAGATAAGCGGATATATATATAAACGAAAGGAATACATATAAAAACGAGCAACACGCCATCACGTCGGATGCGATCATACCAGCACTAAAGCACCGGATCCCATCAGAACTCCGCAGTTAAGTGTGCTTGGGCAGGAGTAGTACTAGGATGGGTGACCTCCTGGGAAGTCCCTGTGTTGCATCCCTTTTTACCGTTTTGCCCTCGGGGCACGGCGGGCCGGCGCGTTAGTGTTTTTTGCCCCCGGGGGCGGGCCGCGAGCGGTATTAGACCCTCGTGGCGAGGAGGCAAACAAAACGGAGATAATCTAAGGGTACAAATGTGTATGCATATACATACGCGCGGAGATAAGCGGATATATATATAAACGAAAGGAATACATATAAAAACGAGCAACACGCCATCACGTCGGATGCGATCATACCAGCACTAAAGCACCGGATCCCATCAGAACTCCGCAGTTAAGTGTGCTTGGGCAGGAGTAGTACTAGGATGGGTGACCTCCTGGGAAGTCCCTGTGTTGCATCCCTTTTTACCGTTTTGCCCTCGGGGCACGGCGGGCCGGCGCGTTAGTGTTTTTTGCCCCCGGGGGCGGGCCGCGAGCGGTATTAGACCCTCGTGGCGAGGAGGCAAACAAAACGGAGATAATCTAAGGGTACAAATGTGTATGCATATACATACGCGCGGAGATAAGCGGATATATATATAAACGAAAGGAATACATATAAAAACGAGCAACACGCCATCACGTCGGATGCGATCATACCAGCACTAAAGCACCGGATCCCATCAGAACTCCGCAGTTAAGTGTGCTTGGGCAGGAGTAGTACTAGGATGGGTGACCTCCTGGGAAGTCCCTGTGTTGCATCCCTTTTTACCGTTTTGCCCTCGGGGCACGGCGGGCCGGCGCGTTAGTGTTTTTTGCCCCCGGGGGCGGGCCGCGAGCGGTATTAGACCCTCGTGGCGAGGAGGCAAACAAAACGGAGATAATCTAAGGGTACAAATGTGTATGCATATACATACGCGCGGAGATAAGCGGATATATATATAAACGAAAGGAATACATATAAAAACGAGCAACACGCCATCACGTCGGATGCGATCATACCAGCACTAAAGCACCGGATCCCATCAGAACTCCGCAGTTAAGTGTGCTTGGGCAGGAGTAGTACTAGGATGGGTGACCTCCTGGGAAGTCCCTGTGTTGCATCCCTTTTTACCGTTTTGCCCTCGGGGCACGGCGGGCCGGCGCGTTAGTGTTTTTTGCCCCCGGGGGCGGGCCGCGAGCGGTATTAGACCCTCGTGGCGAGGAGGCAAACAAAACGGAGATAATCTAAGGGTACAAATGTGTATGCATATACATACGCGCGGAGATAAGCGGATATATATATAAACGAAAGGAATACATATAAAAACGAGCAACACGCCATCACGTCGGATGCGATCATACCAGCACTAAAGCACCGGATCCCATCAGAACTCCGCAGTTAAGTGTGCTTGGGCAGGAGTAGTACTAGGATGGGTGACCTCCTGGGAAGTCCCTGTGTTGCATCCCTTTTTACCGTTTTGCCCTCGGGGCACGGCGGGCCGGCGCGTTAGTGTTTTTTGCCCCCGGGGGCGGGCCGCGAGCGGTATTAGACCCTCGTGGCGAGGAGGCAAACAAAACGGAGATAATCTAAGGGTACAAATGTGTATGCATATACATACGCGCGGAGATAAGCGGATATATATATAAACGAAAGGAATACATATAAAAACGAGCAACACGCCATCACGTCGGATGCGATCATACCAGCACTAAAGCACCGGATCCCATCAGAACTCCGCAGTTAAGTGTGCTTGGGCAGGAGTAGTACTAGGATGGGTGACCTCCTGGGAAGTCCCTGTGTTGCATCCCTTTTTACCGTTTTGCCCTCGGGGCACGGCGGGCCGGCGCGTTAGTGTTTTTTGCCCCCGGGGGCGGGCCGCGAGCGGTATTAGACCCTCGTGGCGAGGAGGCAAACAAAACGGAGATAATCTAAGGGTACAAATGTGTATGCATATACATACGCGCGGAGATAAGCGGATATATATATAAACGAAAGGAATACATATAAAAACGAGCAACACGCCATCACGTCGGATGCGATCATACCAGCACTAAAGCACCGGATCCCATCAGAACTCCGCAGTTAAGTGTGCTTGGGCAGGAGTAGTACTAGGATGGGTGACCTCCTGGGAAGTCCCTGTGTTGCATCCCTTTTTACCGTTTTGCCCTCGGGGCACGGCGGGCCGGCGCGTTAGTGTTTTTTGCCCCCGGGGGCGGGCCGCGAGCGGTATTAGACCCTCGTGGCGAGGAGGCAAACAAAACGGAGATAATCTAAGGGTACAAATGTGTATGCATATACATACGCGCGGAGATAAGCGGATATATATATAAACGAAAGGAATACATATAAAAACGAGCAACACGCCATCACGTCGGATGCGATCATACCAGCACTAAAGCACCGGATCCCATCAGAACTCCGCAGTTAAGTGTGCTTGGGCAGGAGTAGTACTAGGATGGGTGACCTCCTGGGAAGTCCCTGTGTTGCATCCCTTTTTACCGTTTTGCCCTCGGGGCACGGCGGGCCGGCGCGTTAGTGTTTTTTGCCCCCGGGGGCGGGCCGCGAGCGGTATTAGACCCTCGTGGCGAGGAGGCAAACAAAACGGAGATAATCTAAGGGTACAAATGTGTATGCATATACATACGCGCGGAGATAAGCGGATATATATATAAACGAAAGGAATACATATAAAAACGAGCAACACGCCATCACGTCGGATGCGATCATACCAGCACTAAAGCACCGGATCCCATCAGAACTCCGCAGTTAAGTGTGCTTGGGCAGGAGTAGTACTAGGATGGGTGACCTCCTGGGAAGTCCCTGTGTTGCATCCCTTTTTACCGTTTTGCCCTCGGGGCACGGCGGGCCGGCGCGTTAGTGTTTTTTGCCCCCGGGGGCGGGCCGCGAGCGGTATTAGACCCTCGTGGCGAGGAGGCAAACAAAACGGAGATAATCTAAGGGTACAAATG
Organism: Schoenoplectus triqueter; assembly: GCA_964058805.1. Lineage (NCBI taxonomy): Eukaryota > Viridiplantae > Streptophyta > Magnoliopsida > Poales > Cyperaceae > Schoenoplectus > Schoenoplectus triqueter. The sequence goes on from CAXKVV010001311.1 coordinate 19,043, forward strand.
TGTATGCATATACATACGCGCGGAGATAAGCGGATATATATATAAACGAAAGGAATACATATAAAAACGAGCAACACGCCATCACGTCGGATGCGATCATACCAGCACTAAAGCACCGGATCCCATCAGAACTCCGCAGTTAAGTGTGCTTGGGCAGGAGTAGTACTAGGATGGGTGACCTCCTGGGAAGTCCCTGTGTTGCATCCCTTTTTACCGTTTTGCCCTCGGGGCACGGCGGGCCGGCGCGTTAGTGTTTTTTGCCCCCGGGGGCGGGCCGCGAGCGGTATTAGACCCTCGTGGCGAGGAGGCAAACAAAACGGAGATAATCTAAGGGTACAAATGTGTATGCATATACATACGCGCGGAGATAAGCGGATATATATATAAACGAAAGGAATACATATAAAAACGAGCAACACGCCATCACGTCGGATGCGATCATACCAGCACTAAAGCACCGGATCCCATCAGAACTCCGCAGTTAAGTGTGCTTGGGCAGGAGTAGTACTAGGATGGGTGACCTCCTGGGAAGTCCCTGTGTTGCATCCCTTTTTACCGTTTTGCCCTCGGGGCACGGCGGGCCGGCGCGTTAGTGTTTTTTGCCCCCGGGGGCGGGCCGCGAGCGGTATTAGACCCTCGTGGCGAGGAGGCAAACAAAACGGAGATAATCTAAGGGTACAAATGTGTATGCATATACATACGCGCGGAGATAAGCGGATATATATATAAACGAAAGGAATACATATAAAAACGAGCAACACGCCATCACGTCGGATGCGATCATACCAGCACTAAAGCACCGGATCCCATCAGAACTCCGCAGTTAAGTGTGCTTGGGCAGGAGTAGTACTAGGATGGGTGACCTCCTGGGAAGTCCCTGTGTTGCATCCCTTTTTACCGTTTTGCCCTCGGGGCACGGCGGGCCGGCGCGTTAGTGTTTTTTGCCCCCGGGGGCGGGCCGCGAGCGGTATTAGACCCTCGTGGCGAGGAGGCAAACAAAACGGAGATAATCTAAGGGTACAAATGTGTATGCATATACATACGCGCGGAGATAAGCGGATATATATATAAACGAAAGGAATACATATAAAAACGAGCAACACGCCATCACGTCGGATGCGATCATACCAGCACTAAAGCACCGGATCCCATCAGAACTCCGCAGTTAAGTGTGCTTGGGCAGGAGTCGTACTAGGATGGGTGAGGGTGACCTCCTGGGAAGTCCCTGTGTTGCATCCCTTTTTACCGTTTTGCCCTCGGGGCACGGCGGGCCGGCGCGTTAGTGTTTTTTGCCCCCGGGGGCGGGCCGCGAGCGGTATTAGACCCTCGTGGCGAGGAGGCAAACAAAACGGAGATAATCTAAGGGTACAAATGTGTATGCATATACATACGCGCGGAGATAAGCGGATATATATATAAACGAAAGGAATACATATAAAAACGAGCAACACGCCATCACGTCGGATGCGATCATACCAGCACTAAAGCACCGGATCCCATCAGAACTCCGCAGTTAAGTGTGCTTGGGCAGGAGTAGTACTAGGATGGGTGACCTCCTGGGAAGTCCCTGTGTTGCATCCCTTTTTACCGTTTTGCCCTCGGGGCACGGCGGGCCGGCGCGTTAGTGTTTTTTGCCCCCGGGGGCGGGCCGCGAGCGGTATTAGACCCTCGTGGCGAGGAGGCAAACAAAACGGAGATAATCTAAGGGTACAAATGTGTATGCATATACATACGCGCGGAGATAAGCGGATATATATATAAACGAAAGGAATACATATAAAAACGAGCAACACGCCATCACGTCGGATGCGATCATACCAGCACTAAAGCACCGGATCCCATCAGAACTCCGCAGTTAAGTGTGCTTGGGCAGGAGTAGTACTAGGATGGGTGACCTCCTGGGAAGTCCCTGTGTTGCATCCCTTTTTACCGTTTTGCCCTCGGGGCACGGCGGGCCGGCGCGTTAGTGTTTTTTGCCCCCGGGGGCGGGCCGCGAGCGGTATTAGACCCTCGTGGCGAGGAGGCAAACAAAACGGAGATAATCTAAGGGTACAAATGTGTATGCATATACATACGCGCGGAGATAAGCGGATATATATATAAACGAAAGGAATACATATAAAAACGAGCAACACGCCATCACGTCGGATGCGATCATACCAGCACTAAAGCACCGGATCCCATCAGAACTCCGCAGTTAAGTGTGCTTGGGCAGGAGTAGTACTAGGATGGGTGACCTCCTGGGAAGTCCCTGTGTTGCATCCCTTTTTACCGTTTTGCCCTCGGGGCACGGCGGGCCGGCGCGTTAGTGTTTTTTGCCCCCGGGGGCGGGCCGCGAGCGGTATTAGACCCTCGTGGCGAGGAGGCAAACAAAACGGAGATAATCTAAGGGTACAAATGTGTATGCATATACATACGCGCGGAGATAAGCGGATATATATATAAACGAAAGGAATACATATAAAAACGAGCAACACGCCATCACGTCGGATGCGATCATACCAGCACTAAAGCACCGGATCCCATCAGAACTCCGCAGTTAAGTGTGCTTGGGCAGGAGTAGTACTAGGATGGGTGACCTCCTGGGAAGTCCCTGTGTTGCATCCCTTTTTACCGTTTTGCCCTCGGGGCACGGCGGGCCGGCGCGTTAGTGTTTTTTGCCCCCGGGGGCGGGCCGCGAGCGGTATTAGACCCTCGTGGCGAGGAGGCAAACAAAACGGAGATAATCTAAGGGTACAAATGTGTATGCATATACATACGCGCGGAGATAAGCGGATATATATATAAACGAAAGGAATACATATAAAAACGAGCAACACGCCATCACGTCGGATGCGATCATACCAGCACTAAAGCACCGGATCCCATCAGAACTCCGCAGTTAAGTGTGCTTGGGCAGGAGTAGTACTAGGATGGGTGACCTCCTGGGAAGTCCCTGTGTTGCATCCCTTTTTACCGTTTTGCCCTCGGGGCACGGCGGGCCGGCGCGTTAGTGTTTTTTGCCCCCGGGGGCGGGCCGCGAGCGGTATTAGACCCTCGTGGCGAGGAGGCAAACAAAACGGAGATAATCTAAGGGTACAAATGTGTATGCATATACATACGCGCGGAGATAAGCGGATATATATATAAACGAAAGGAATACATATAAAAACGAGCAACACGCCATCACGTCGGATGCGATCATACCAGCACTAAAGCACCGGATCCCATCAGAACTCCGCAGTTAAGTGTGCTTGGGCAGGAGTAGTACTAGGATGGGTGACCTCCTGGGAAGTCCCTGTGTTGCATCCCTTTTTACCGTTTTGCCCTCGGGGCACGGCGGGCCGGCGCGTTAGTGTTTTTTGCCCCCGGGGGCGGGCCGCGAGCGGTATTAGACCCTCGTGGCGAGGAGGCAAACAAAACGGAGATAATCTAAGGGTACAAATGTGTATGCATATACATACGCGCGGAGATAAGCGGATATATATATAAACGAAAGGAATACATATAAAAACGAGCAACACGCCATCACGTCGGATGCGATCATACCAGCACTAAAGCACCGGATCCCATCAGAACTCCGCAGTTAAGTGTGCTTGGGCAGGAGTAGTACTAGGATGGGTGACCTCCTGGGAAGTCCCTGTGTTGCATCCCTTTTTACCGTTTTGCCCTCGGGGCACGGCGGGCCGGCGCGTTAGTGTTTTTTGCCCCCGGGGGCGGGCCGCGAGCGGTATTAGACCCTCGTGGCGAGGAGGCAAACAAAACGGAGATAATCTAAGGGTACAAATGTGTATGCATATACATACGCGCGGAGATAAGCGGATATATATATAAACGAAAGGAATACATATAAAAACGAGCAACACGCCATCACGTCGGATGCGATCATACCAGCACTAAAGCACCGGATCCCATCAGAACTCCGCAGTTAAGTGTGCTTGGGCAGGAGTAGTACTAGGATGGGTGACCTCCTGGGAAGTCCCTGTGTTGCATCCCTTTTTACCGTTTTGCCCTCGGGGCACGGCGGGCCGGCGCGTTAGTGTTTTTTGCCCCCGGGGGCGGGCCGCGAGCGGTATTAGACCCTCGTGGCGAGGAGGCAAACAAAACGGAGATAATCTAAGGGTACAAATGTGTATGCATATACATACGCGCGGAGATAAGCGGATATATATATAAACGAAAGGAATACATATAAAAACGAGCAACACGCCATCACGTCGGATGCGATCATACCAGCACTAAAGCACCGGATCCCATCAGAACTCCGCAGTTAAGTGTGCTTGGGCAGGAGTAGTACTAGGATGGGTGACCTCCTGGGAAGTCCCTGTGTTGCATCCCTTTTTACCGTTTTGCCCTCGGGGCACGGCGGGCCGGCGCGTTAGTGTTTTTTGCCCCCGGGGGCGGGCCGCGAGCGGTATTAGACCCTCGTGGCGAGGAGGCAAACAAAACGGAGATAATCTAAGGGTACAAATGTGTATGCATATACATACGCGCGGAGATAAGCGGATATATATATAAACGAAAGGAATACATATAAAAACGAGCAACACGCCATCACGTCGGATGCGATCATACCAGCACTAAAGCACCGGATCCCATCAGAACTCCGCAGTTAAGTGTGCTTGGGCAGGAGTAGTACTAGGATGGGTGACCTCCTGGGAAGTCCCTGTGTTGCATCCCTTTTTACCGTTTTGCCCTCGGGGCACGGCGGGCCGGCGCGTTAGTGTTTTTTGCCCCCGGGGGCGGGCCGCGAGCGGTATTAGACCCTCGTGGCGAGGAGGCAAACAAAACGGAGATAATCTAAGGGTACAAATGTGTATGCATATACATACGCGCGGAGATAAGCGGATATATATATAAACGAAAGGAATACATATAAAAACGAGCAACACGTCATCACGTCGGATGCGATCATACCAGCACTAAAGCACCGGATCCCATCAGAACTCCGCAGTTAAGTGTGCTTGGGCAGGAGTAGTACTAGGATGGGTGACCTCCTGGGAAGTCCCTGTGTTGCATCCCTTTTTACCGTTTTGCCCTCGGGGCACGGCGGGCCGGCGCGTTAGTGTTTTTTGCCCCCGGGGGCGGGCCGCGAGCGGTATTAGACCCTCGTGGCGAGGAGGCAAACAAAACGGAGATAATCTAAGGGTACAAATGTGTATGCATATACATACGCGCGGAGATAAGCGGATATATATATAAACGAAAGGAATACATATAAAAACGAGCAACACGCCATCACGTCGGATGCGATAATACCAGCACTAAAGCACCGGATCCCATCAAAACTCCGCAGTTAAGTGTGCTTGGGCAGGAGTAGTACTAGGATGGGTGACCTCCTGGGAAGTCCCTGTGTTGCATCCCTTTTTACCGTTTTGCCCTCGGGGCACGGCGGGCCGGCGCGTTAGTGTTTTTTGCCCCCGGGGGCGGGCCGCGAGCGGTATTAGACCCTCGTGGCGAGGAGGCAAACAAAACGGAGATAATCTAAGGGTACAAATGTGTATGCATGTACATACGCGCGGAGATAAGCGGATATATATATAAACGAAAGGAATACATATAAAAACGAGCAACACGTCATCACGTCGGATGCGATCATACCAGCACTAAAGCACCGGATCCCATCAGAACTCCGCAGTTAAGTGTGCTTGGGCAGGAGTAGTACTAGGATGGGTGACCTCCTGGGAAGTCCCTGTGTTGCATCCCTTTTTACCGTTTTGCCCTCGGGGCACGGCGGGCCGGCGCGTTAGTGTTTTTTGCCCCCGGGGGCGGGCCGCGAGCGGTATTAGACCCTCGTGGCGAGGAGGCAAACAAAACGGAGATAATCTAAGGGTACAAATGTGTATGCATATACATACGCGCGGAGATAAGCGGATATATATATAAACGAAAGGAATACATATAAAAACGAGCAACACGCCATCACGTCGGATGCGATCATACCAGCACTAAAGCACCGGATCCCATCAGAACTCCGCAGTTAAGTGTGCTTGGGCAGGAGTAGTACTAGGATGGGTGACCTCCTGGGAAGTCCCTGTGTTGCATCCCTTTTTACCGTTTTGCCCTCGGGGCACGGCGGGCCGGCGCGTTAGTGTTTTTTGCCCCCGGGGGCGGGCCGCGAGCGGTATTAGACCCTCGTGGCGAGGAGGCAAACAAAACGGAGATAATCTAAGGGTACAAATGTGTATGCATATACATACGCGCGGAGATAAGCGGATATATATATAAACGAAAGGAATACATATAAAAACGAGCAACACGCCATCACGTCGGATGCGATCATACCAGCACTAAAGCACCGGATCCCATCAGAACTCCGCAGTTAAGTGTGCTTGGGCAGGAGTAGTACTAGGATGGGTGACCTCCCAGTACTAGGATGGGTGACCTCCTGGGAAGTCCCTGTGTTGCATCCCTTTTTACCGTTTTGCCCTCGGGGCACGGCGGGCCGGCGCGTTAGTGTTTTTTGCCCCCGGGGGCGGGCCGCGAGCGGTATTAGACCCTCGTGGCGAGGAGGCAAACAAAACGGAGATAATCTAAGGGTACAAATGTGTATGCATATACATACGCGCGGAGATAAGCGGATATATATATAAACGAAAGGAATACATATAAAAACGAGCAACACGCCATCACGTCGGATGCGATCATACCAGCACTAAAGCACCGGATCCCATCAGAACTCCGCAGTTAAGTGTGCTTGGGCAGGAGTAGTACTAGGATGGGTGACCTCCTGGGAAGTCCCTGTGTTGCATCCCTTTTTACCGTTTTGCCCTCGGGGCACGGCGGGCCGGCGCGTTAGTGTTTTTTGCCCCCGGGGGCGGGCCGCGAGCGGTATTAGACCCTCGTGGCGAGGAGGCAAACAAAACGGAGATAATCTAAGGGTACAAATGTGTATGCATATACATACGCGCGGAGATAAGCGGATATATATATAAACGAAAGGAATACATATAAAAACGAGCAACACGCCATCACGTCGGATGCGATAATACCAGCACTAAAGCACCGGATCCCATCAGAACTCCGCAGTTAAGTGTGCTTGGGCAGGAGTAGTACTAGGATGGGTGACCTCCTGGGAAGTCCCTGTGTTGCATCCCTTTTTACCGTTTTGCCCTCGGGGCACGGCGGGCCGGCGCGTTAGTGTTTTTTGCCCCCGGGGGCGGGCCGCGAGCGGTATTAGACCCTCGTGGCGAGGAGGCAAACAAAACGGAGATAATCTAAGGGTACAAATGTGTATGCATATACATACGCGCGGAGATAAGCGGATATATATATAAACGAAAGGAATACATATAAAAACGAGCAACACGCCATCACATCGGATGCGATCATACCAGCACTAAAGCACCGGATCCCATCAGAACTCCGCAGTTAAGTGTGCTTGGGCAGGAGTAGTACTAGGATGGGTGACCTCCTGGGAAGTCCCTGTGTTGCATCCCTTTTTACCGTTTTGCCCTCGGGGCACGGCGGGCCGGCGCGTTAGTGTTTTTTGCCCCCGGGGGCGGGCCGCGAGCGGTATTAGACCCTCGTGGCGAGGAGGCAAACAAAACGGAGATAATCTAAGGGTACAAATGTGTATGCATATACATACGCGCGGAGATAAGCGGATATATATATAAACGAAAGGAATACATATAAAAACGAGCAACACGCCATCACGTCGGATGCGATCATACCAGCACTAAAGCACCGGATCCCATCAGAAGTCCGCAGTTAAGTGTGCTTGGGCAGGAGTAGTACTAGGATGGGTGACCTCCTGGGAAGTCCCTGTGTTGCATCCCTTTTTACCGTTTTGCCCTCGGGGCACGGCGGGCCGGCGCGTTAGTGTTTTTTGCCCCCGGGGGCGGGCCGCGAGCGGTATTAGACCCTCGTGGCGAGGAGGCAAACAAAACGGAGATAATCTAAGGGTACAAATGTGTATGCATATACATACGCGCGGAGATAAGCGGATATATATATAAACGAAAGGAATACATATAAAAACGAGCAACACGCCATCACGTCGGATGCGATCATACCAGCACTAAAGCACCGGATCCCATCAGAACTCCGCAGTTAAGTGTGCTTGGGCAGGAGTAGTACTAGGATGGGTGACCTCCTGGGAAGTCCCTGTGTTGCATCCCTTTTTACCGTTTTGCCCTCGGGGCACGGCGGGCCGGCGCGTTAGTGTTTTTTGCCCCCGGGGGCGGGCCGCGAGCGGTATTAGACCCTCGTGGCGAGGAGGCAAACAAAACGGAGATAATCTAAGGGTACAAATGTGTATGCATATACATACGCGCGGAGATAAGCGGATATATATATAAACGAAAGGAATACATATAAAAACGAGCAACACGCCATCACGTCGGATGCGATCATACCAGCACTAAAGCACCGGATCCCATCAGAACTCCGCAGTTAAGTGTGCTTGGGCAGGAGTAGTACTAGGATGGGTGACCTCCTGGGAAGTCCCTGTGTTGCATCCCTTTTTACCGTTTTGCCCTCGGGGCACGGCGGGCCGGCGCGTTAGTGTTTTTTGCCCCCGGGGGCGGGCCGCGAGCGGTATTAGACCCTCGTGGCGAGGAGGCAAACAAAACGGAGATAATCTAAGGGTACAAATGTGTATGCATATACATACGCGCGGAGATAAGCGGATATATATATAAACGAAAGGAATACATATAAAAACGAGCAACACGCCATCACGTCGGATGCGATCATACCAGCACTAAAGCACCGGATCCCATCAGAACTCCGCAGTTAAGTGTGCTTGGGCAGGAGTAGTACTAGGATGGGTGACCTCCTGGGAAGTCCCTGTGTTGCATCCCTTTTTACCGTTTTGCCCTCGGGGCACGGCGGGCCGGCGCGTTAGTGTTTTTTGCCCCCGGGGGCGGGCCGCGAGCGGTATTAGACCCTCGTGGCGAGGAGGCAAACAAAACGGAGATAATCTAAGGGTACAAATGTGTATGCATATACATACGCGCGGAGATAAGCGGATATATATATAAACGAAAGGAATACATATAAAAACGAGCAACACGCCATCACGTCGGATGCGATCATACCAGCACTAAAGCACCGGATCCCATCAGAAGTCCGCAGTTAAGTGTGCTTGGGCAGGAGTAGTACTAGGATGGGTGACCTCCTGGGAAGTCCCTGTGTTGCATCCCTTTTTACCGTTTTGCCCTCGGGGCACGGCGGGCCGGCGCGTTAGTGTTTTTTGCCCCCGGGGGCGGGCCGCGAGCGGTATTAGACCCTCGTGGCGAGGAGGCAAACAAAACGGAGATAATCTAAGGGTACAAATGTGTATGCATATACATACGCGCGGAGATAAGCGGATATATATATAAACGAAAGGAATACATATAAAAACGAGCAACACGCCATCACGTCGGATGCGATCATACCAGCACTAAAGCACCGGATCCCATCAGAACTCCGCAGTTAAGTGTGCTTGGGCAGGAGTAGTACTAGGATGGGTGACCTCCTGGGAAGTCCCTGTGTTGCATCCCTTTTTACCGTTTTGCCCTCGGGGCACGGCGGGCCGGCGCGTTAGTGTTTTTTGCCCCCGAGGGCGGGCCGCGAGCGGTATTAGACCCTCGTGGCGAGGAGGCAAACAAAACGGAGATAATCTAAGGGTACAAATGTGTATGCATATACATACGCGCGGAGATAAGCGGATATATATATAAACGAAAGGAATACATATAAAAACGAGCAACACGCCATCACGTCGGATGCGATCATACCAGCACTAAAGCACCGGATCCCATCAGAACTCCGCAGTTAAGTGTGCTTGGGCAGGAGTAGTACTAGGATGGGTGACCTCCTGGGAAGTCCCTGTGTTGCATCCCTTTTTACCGTTTTGCCCTCGGGGCACGGCGGGCCGGCGCGTTAGTGTTTTTTGCCCCCGGGGGCGGGCCGCGAGCGGTATTAGACCCTCGTGGCGAGGAGGCAAACAAAACGGAGATAATCTAAGGGTACAAATGTGTATGCATATACATACGCGCGGAGATAAGCGGATATATATATAAACGAAAGGAATACATATAAAAACGAGCAACACGCCATCACGTCGGATGCGATCATACCAGCACTAAAGCACCGGATCCCATCAGAACTCCGCAGTTAAGTGTGCTTGGGCAGGAGTAGTACTAGGATGGGTGACCTCCTGGGAAGTCCCTGTGTTGCATCCCTTTTTACCGTTTTGCCCTCGGGGCACGGCGGGCCGGCGCGTTAGTGTTTTTTGCCCCCGGGGGCGGGCCGCGAGCGGTATTAGACCCTCGTGGCGAGGAGGCAAACAAAACGGAGATAATCTAAGGGTACAAATGTGTATGCATATACATACGCGCGGAGATAAGCGGATATATATATAAACGAAAGGAATACATATAAAAACGAGCAACACGCCATCACGTCGGATGCGATCATACCAGCACTAAAGCACCGGATCCCATCAGAACTCCGCAGTTAAGTGTGCTTGGGCAGGAGTAGTACTAGGATGGGTGACCTCCTGGGAAGTCCCTGTGTTGCATCCCTTTTTACCGTTTTGCCCTCGGGGCACGGCGGGCCGGCGCGTTAGTGTTTTTTGCCCCCGGGGGCGGGCCGCGAGCGGTATTAGACCCTCGTGGCGAGGAGGCAAACAAAACGGAGATAATCTAAGGGTACAAATGTGTATGCATATACATACGCGCGGAGATAAGCGGATATATATATAAACGAAAGGAATGCATATAAAAACGAGCAACACGCCATCACGTCGGATGCGATCATACCAGCACTAAAGCACCGGATCCCATCAGAAGTCCGCAGTTAAGTGTGCTTGGGCAGGAGTAGTACTAGGATGGGTGACCTCCTGGGAAGTCCCTGTGTTGCATCCCTTTTTACCGTTTTGCCCTCGGGGCACGGCGGGCCGGCGCGTTAGTGTTTTTTGCCCCCGGGGGCGGGCCGCGAGCGGTATTAGACCCTCGTGGCGAGGAGGCAAACAAAACGGAGATAATCTAAGGGTACAAATGTGTATGCATATACATACGCGCGGAGATAAGCGGATATATATATAAACGAAAGGAATACATATAAAAACGAGCAACACGCCATCACGTCGGATGCGATCATACCAGCACTAAAGCACCGGATCCCATCAGAACTCCGCAGTTAAGTGTGCTTGGGCAGGAGTAGTACTAGGATGGGTGACCTCCTGGGAAGTCCCTGTGTTGCATCCCTTTTTACCGTTTTGCCCTCGGGGCACGGCGGGCCGGCGCGTTAGTGTTTTTTGCCCCCGGGGGCGGGCCGCGAGCGGTATTAGACCCTCGTGGCGAGGAGGCAAACAAAACGGAGATAATCTAAGGGTACAAATGTGTATGCATATACATACGCGCGGAGATAAGCGGATATATATATAAACGAAAGGAATACATATAAAAACGAGCAACACGCCATCACGTCGGATGCGATCATACCAGCACTAAAGCACCGGATCCCATCAGAACTCCGCAGTTAAGTGTGCTTGGGCAGGAGTAGTACTAGGATGGGTGACCTCCTGGGAAGTCCCTGTGTTGCATCCCTTTTTACCGTTTTGCCCTCGGGGCACGGCGGGCCGGCGCGTTAGTGTTTTTTGCCCCCGGGGGCGGGCCGCGAGCGGTATTAGACCCTCGTGGCGAGGAGGCAAACAAAACGGAGATAATCTAAGGGTACAAATGTGTATGCATATACATACGCGCGGAGATAAGCGGATATATATATAAACGAAAGGAATACATATAAAAACGAGCAACACGCCATCACGTCGGATGCGATCATACCAGCACTAAAGCACCGGATCCCATCAGAAGTCCGCAGTTAAGTGTGCTTGGGCAGGAGTAGTACTAGGATGGGTGACCTCCTGGGAAGTCCCTGTGTTGCATCCCTTTTTACCGTTTTGCCCTCGGGGCACGGCGGGCCGGCGCGTTAGTGTTTTTTGCCCCCGGGGGCGGGCCGCGAGCGGTATTAGACCCTCGTGGCGAGGAGGCAAACAAAACGGAGATAATCTAAGGGTACAAATGTGTATGCATATACATACGCGCGGAGATAAGCGGATATATATATAAACGAAAGGAATACATATAAAAACGAGCAACACGCCATCACGTCGGATGCGATCATACCAGCACTAAAGCACCGGATCCCATCAGAACTCCGCAGTTAAGTGTGCTTGGGCAGGAGTAGTACTAGGATGGGTGACCTCCTGGGAAGTCCCTGTGTTGCATCCCTTTTTACCGTTTTGCCCTCGGGGCACGGCGGGCCGGCGCGTTAGTGTTTTTTGCCCCCGGGGGCGGGCCGCGAGCGGTATTAGACCCTCGTGGCGAGGAGGCAAACAAAACGGAGATAATCTAAGGGTACAAATGTGTATGCATATACATACGCGCGGAGATAAGCGGATATATATATAAACGAAAGGAATACATATAAAAACGAGCAACACGCCATCACGTCGGATGCGATCATACCAGCACTAAAGCACCGGATCCCATCAGAACTCCGCAGTTAAGTGTGCTTGGGCAGGAGTAGTACTAGGATGGGTGACCTCCTGGGAAGTCCCTGTGTTGCATCCCTTTTTACCGTTTTGCCCTCGGGGCACGGCGGGCCGGCGCGTTAGTGTTTTTTGCCCCCGGGGGCGGGCCGCGAGCGGTATTAGACCCTCGTGGCGAGGAGGCAAACAAAACGGAGATAATCTAAGGGTACAAATGTGTATGCATATACATACGCGCGGAGATAAGCGGATATATATATAAACGAAAGGAATACATATAAAAACGAGCAACACGCCATCACGTCGGATGCGATCATACCAGCACTAAAGCACCGGATCCCATCAGAACTCCGCAGTTAAGTGTGCTTGGGCAGGAGTAGTACTAGGATGGGTGACCTCCTGGGAAGTCCCTGTGTTGCATCCCTTTTTACCGTTTTGCCCTCGGGGCACGGCGGGCCGGCGCGTTAGTGTTTTTTGCCCCCGGGGGCGGGCCGCGAGCGGTATTAGACCCTCGTGGCGAGGAGGCAAACAAAACGGAGATAATCTAAGGGTACAAATGTGTATGCATATACATACGCGCGGAGATAAGCGGATATATATATAAACGAAAGGAATACATATAAAAACGAGCAACACGCCATCACGTCGGATGCGATCATACCAGCACTAAAGCACCGGATCCCATCAGAACTCCGCAGTTAAGTGTGCTTGGGCAGGAGTAGTACTAGGATGGGTGACCTCCTGGGAAGTCCCTGTGTTGCATCCCTTTTTACCGTTTTGCCCTCGGGGCACGGCGGGCCGGCGCGTTAGTGTTTTTTGCCCCCGGGGGCGGGCCGCGAGCGGTATTAGACCCTCGTGGCGAGGAGGCAAACAAAACGGAGATAATCTAAGGGTACAAATGTGTATGCATATACATACGCGCGGAGATAAGCGGATATATATATAAACGAAAGGAATACATATAAAAACGAGCAACACGCCATCACGTCGGATGCGATCATACCAGCACTAAAGCACCGGATCCCATCAGAACTCCGCAGTTAAGTGTGCTTGGGCAGGAGTAGTACTAGGATGGGTGACCTCCTGGGAAGTCCCTGTGTTGCATCCCTTTTTACCGTTTTGCCCTCGGGGCACGGCGGGCCGGCGCGTTAGTGTTTTTTGCCCCCGGGGGCGGGCCGCGAGCGGTATTAGACCCTCGTGGCGAGGAGGCAAACAAAACGGAGATAATCTAAGGGTACAAATGTGTATGCATATACATACGCGCGGAGATAAGCGGATATATATATAAACGAAAGGAATACATATAAAAACGAGCAACACGCCATCACGTCGGATGCGATCATACCAGCACTAAAGCACCGGATCCCATCAGAACTCCGCAGTTAAGTGTGCTTGGGCAGGAGTAGTACTAGGATGGGTGACCTCCTGGGAAGTCCCTGTGTTGCATCCCTTTTTACCGTTTTGCCCTCGGGGCACGGCGGGCCGGCGCGTTAGTGTTTTTTGCCCCCGGGGGCGGGCCGCGAGCGGTATTAGACCCTCGTGGCGAGGAGGCAAACAAAACGGAGATAATCTAAGGGTACAAATGTGTATGCATATACATACGCGCGGAGATAAGCGGATATATATATAAACGAAAGGAATACATATAAAAACGAGCAACACGCCATCACGTCGGATGCGATCATACCAGCACTAAAGCACCGGATCCCATCAGAACTCCGCAGTTAAGTGTGCTTGGGCAGGAGTAGTACTAGGATGGGTGACCTCCTGGGAAGTCCCTGTGTTGCATCCCTTTTTACCGTTTTGCCCTCGGGGCACGGCGGGCCGGCGCGTTAGTGTTTTTTGCCCCCGGGGGCGGGCCGCGAGCGGTATTAGACCCTCGTGGCGAGGAGGCAAACAAAACGGAGATAATCTAAGGGTACAAATGTGTATGCATATACATACGCGCGGAGATAAGCGGATATATATATAAACGAAAGGAATACATATAAAAACGAGCAACACGCCATCACGTCGGATGCGATCATACCAGCACTAAAGCACCGGATCCCATCAGAACTCCGCAGTTAAGTGTGCTTGGGCAGGAGTAGTACTAGGATGGGTGACCTCCTGGGAAGTCCCTGTGTTGCATCCCTTTTTACCGTTTTGCCCTCGGGGCACGGCGGGCCGGCGCGTTAGTGTTTTTTGCCCCCGGGGGCGGGCCGCGAGCGGTATTAGACCCTCGTGGCGAGGAGGCAAACAAAACGGAGATAATCTAAGGGTACAAATGTGTATGCATATACATACGCGCGGAGATAAGCGGATATATATATAAACGAAAGGAATACATATAAAAACGAGCAACACGCCATCACGTCGGATGCGATCATACCAGCACTAAAGCACCGGATCCCATCAGAACTCCGCAGTTAAGTGTGCTTGGGCAGGAGTAGTACTAGGATGGGTGACCTCCTGGGAAGTCCCTGTGTTGCATCCCTTTTTACCGTTTTGCCCTCGGGGCACGGCGGGCCGGCGCGTTAGTGTTTTTTGCCCCCGGGGGCGGGCCGCGAGCGGTATTAGACCCTCGTGGCGAGGAGGCAAACAAAACGGAGATAATCTAAGGGTACAAATGTGTATGCATATACATACGCGCGGAGATAAGCGGATATATATATAAACGAAAGGAATACATATAAAAACGAGCAACACGCCATCACGTCGGATGCGATCATACCAGCACTAAAGCACCGGATCCCATCAGAACTCCGCAGTTAAGTGTGCTTGGGCAGGAGTAGTACTAGGATGGGTGACCTCCTGGGAAGTCCCTGTGTTGCATCCCTTTTTACCGTTTTGCCCTCGGGGCACGGCGGGCCGGCGCGTTAGTGTTTTTTGCCCCCGGGGGCGGGCCGCGAGCGGTATTAGACCCTCGTGGCGAGGAGGCAAACAAAACGGAGATAATCTAAGGGTACAAATGTGTATGCATATACATACGCGCGGAGATAAGCGGATATATATATAAACGAAAGGAATACATATAAAAACGAGCAACACGCCATCACGTCGGATGCGATCATACCAGCACTAAAGCACCGGATCCCATCAGAACTCCGCAGTTAAGTGTGCTTGGGCAGGAGTAGTACTAGGATGGGTGACCTCCTGGGAAGTCCCTGTGTTGCATCCCTTTTTACCGTTTTGCCCTCGGGGCACGGCGGGCCGGCGCGTTAGTGTTTTTTGCCCCCGGGGGCGGGCCGCGAGCGGTATTAGACCCTCGTGGCGAGGAGGCAAACAAAACGGAGATAATCTAAGGGTACAAATGTGTATGCATATACATACGCGCGGAGATAAGCGGATATATATATAAACGAAAGGAATACATATAAAAACGAGCAACACGCCATCACGTCGGATGCGATCATACCAGCACTAAAGCACCGGATCCCATCAGAACTCCGCAGTTAAGTGTGCTTGGGCAGGAGTAGTACTAGGATGGGTGACCTCCTGGGAAGTCCCTGTGTTGCATCCCTTTTTACCGTTTTGCCCTCGGGGCACGGCGGGCCGGCGCGTTAGTGTTTTTTGCCCCCGGGGGCGGGCCGCGAGCGGTATTAGACCCTCGTGGCGAGGAGGCAAACAAAACGGAGATAATCTAAGGGTACAAATGTGTATGCATATACATACGCGCGGAGATAAGCGGATATATATATAAACGAAAGGAATACATATAAAAACGAGCAACACGCCATCACGTCGGATGCGATCATACCAGCACTAAAGCACCGGATCCCATCAGAACTCCGCAGTTAAGTGTGCTTGGGCAGGAGTAGTACTAGGATGGGTGACCTCCTGGGAAGTCCCTGTGTTGCATCCCTTTTTACCGTTTTGCCCTCGGGGCACGGCGGGCCGGCGCGTTAGTGTTTTTTGCCCCCGGGGGCGGGCCGCGAGCGGTATTAGACCCTCGTGGCGAGGAGGCAAACAAAACGGAGATAATCTAAGGGTACAAATGTGTATGCATATACATACGCGCGGAGATAAGCGGATATATATATAAACGAAAGGAATACATATAAAAACGAGCAACACGCCATCACGTCGGATGCGATCATACCAGCACTAAAGCACCGGATCCCATCAGAACTCCGCAGTTAAGTGTGCTTGGGCAGGAGTAGTACTAGGATGGGTGACCTCCTGGGAAGTCCCTGTGTTGCATCCCTTTTTACCGTTTTGCCCTCGGGGCACGGCGGGCCGGCGCGTTAGTGTTTTTTGCCCCCGGGGGCGGGCCGCGAGCGGTATTAGACCCTCGTGGCGAGGAGGCAAACAAAACGGAGATAATCTAAGGGTACAAATGTGTATGCATATACATACGCGCGGAGATAAGCGGATATATATATAAACGAAAGGAATACATATAAAAACGAGCAACACGCCATCACGTCGGATGCGATCATACCAGCACTAAAGCACCGGATCCCATCAGAACTCCGCAGTTAAGTGTGCTTGGGCAGGAGTAGTACTAGGATGGGTGACCTCCTGGGAAGTCCCTGTGTTGCATCCCTTTTTACCGTTTTGCCCTCGGGGCACGGCGGGCCGGCGCGTTAGTGTTTTTTGCCCCCGGGGGCGGGCCGCGAGCGGTATTAGACCCTCGTGGCGAGGAGGCAAACAAAACGGAGATAATCTAAGGGTACAAATGTGTATGCATATACATACGCGCGGAGATAAGCGGATATATATATAAACGAAAGGAATACATATAAAAACGAGCAACACGCCATCACGTCGGATGCGATCATACCAGCACTAAAGCACCGGATCCCATCAGAACTCCGCAGTTAAGTGTGCTTGGGCAGGAGTAGTACTAGGATGGGTGACCTCCTGGGAAGTCCCTGTGTTGCATCCCTTTTTACCGTTTTGCCCTCGGGGCACGGCGGGCCGGCGCGTTAGTGTTTTTTGCCCCCGGGGGCGGGCCGCGAGCGGTATTAGACCCTCGTGGCGAGGAGGCAAACAAAACGGAGATAATCTAAGGGTACAAATGTGTATGCATATACATACGCGCGGAGATAAGCGGATATATATATAAACGAAAGGAATACATATAAAAACGAGCAACACGCCATCACGTCGGATGCGATCATACCAGCACTAAAGCACCGGATCCCATCAGAACTCCGCAGTTAAGTGTGCTTGGGCAGGAGTAGTACTAGGATGGGTGACCTCCTGGGAAGTCCCTGTGTTGCATCCCTTTTTACCGTTTTGCCCTCGGGGCACGGCGGGCCGGCGCGTTAGTGTTTTTTGCCCCCGGGGGCGGGCCGCGAGCGGTATTAGACCCTCGTGGCGAGGAGGCAAACAAAACGGAGATAATCTAAGGGTACAAATGTGTATGCATATACATACGCGCGGAGATAAGCGGATATATATATAAACGAAAGGAATACATATAAAAACGAGCAACACGCCATCACGTCGGATGCGATCATACCAGCACTAAAGCACCGGATCCCATCAGAACTCCGCAGTTAAGTGTGCTTGGGCAGGAGTAGTACTAGGATGGGTGACCTCCTGGGAAGTCCCTGTGTTGCATCCCTTTTTACCGTTTTGCCCTCGGGGCACGGCGGGCCGGCGCGTTAGTGTTTTTTGCCCCCGGGGGCGGGCCGCGAGCGGTATTAGACCCTCGTGGCGAGGAGGCAAACAAAACGGAGATAATCTAAGGGTACAAATGTGTATGCATATACATACGCGCGGAGATAAGCGGATATATATATAAACGAAAGGAATACATATAAAAACGAGCAACACGCCATCACGTCGGATGCGATCATACCAGCACTAAAGCACCGGATCCCATCAGAACTCCGCAGTTAAGTGTGCTTGGGCAGGAGTAGTACTAGGATGGGTGACCTCCTGGGAAGTCCCTGTGTTGCATCCCTTTTTACCGTTTTGCCCTCGGGGCACGGCGGGCCGGCGCGTTAGTGTTTTTTGCCCCCGGGGGCGGGCCGCGAGCGGTATTAGACCCTCGTGGCGAGGAGGCAAACAAAACGGAGATAATCTAAGGGTACAAATGTGTATGCATATACATACGCGCGGAGATAAGCGGATATATATATAAACGAAAGGAATACATATAAAAACGAGCAACACGCCATCACGTCGGATGCGATCATACCAGCACTAAAGCACCGGATCCCATCAGAACTCCGCAGTTAAGTGTGCTTGGGCAGGAGTAGTACTAGGATGGGTGACCTCCTGGGAAGTCCCTGTGTTGCATCCCTTTTTACCGTTTTGCCCTCGGGGCACGGCGGGCCGGCGCGTTAGTGTTTTTTGCCCCCGGGGGCGGGCCGCGAGCGGTATTAGACCCTCGTGGCGAGGAGGCAAACAAAACGGAGATAATCTAAGGGTACAAATGTGTATGCATATACATACGCGCGGAGATAAGCGGATATATATATAAACGAAAGGAATACATATAAAAACGAGCAACACGCCATCACGTCGGATGCGATCATACCAGCACTAAAGCACCGGATCCCATCAGAACTCCGCAGTTAAGTGTGCTTGGGCAGGAGTAGTACTAGGATGGGTGACCTCCTGGGAAGTCCCTGTGTTGCATCCCTTTTTACCGTTTTGCCCTCGGGGCACGGCGGGCCGGCGCGTTAGTGTTTTTTGCCCCCGGGGGCGGGCCGCGAGCGGTATTAGACCCTCGTGGCGAGGAGGCAAACAAAACGGAGATAATCTAAGGGTACAAATGTGTATGCATATACATACGCGCGGAGATAAGCGGATATATATATAAACGAAAGGAATACATATAAAAACGAGCAACACGCCATCACGTCGGATGCGATCATACCAGCACTAAAGCACCGGATCCCATCAGAACTCCGCAGTTAAGTGTGCTTGGGCAGGAGTAGTACTAGGATGGGTGACCTCCTGGGAAGTCCCTGTGTTGCATCCCTTTTTACCGTTTTGCCCTCGGGGCACGGCGGGCCGGCGCGTTAGTGTTTTTTGCCCCCGGGGGCGGGCCGCGAGCGGTATTAGACCCTCGTGGCGAGGAGGCAAACAAAACGGAGATAATCTAAGGGTACAAATGTGTATGCATATACATACGCGCGGAGATAAGCGGATATATATATAAACGAAAGGAATACATATAAAAACGAGCAACACGCCATCACGTCGGATGCGATCATACCAGCACTAAAGCACCGGATCCCATCAGAACTCCGCAGTTAAGTGTGCTTGGGCAGGAGTAGTACTAGGATGGGTGACCTCCTGGGAAGTCCCTGTGTTGCATCCCTTTTTACCGTTTTGCCCTCGGGGCACGGCGGGCCGGCGCGTTAGTGTTTTTTGCCCCCGGGGGCGGGCCGCGAGCGGTATTAGACCCTCGTGGCGAGGAGGCAAACAAAACGGAGATAATCTAAGGGTACAAATGTGTATGCATATACATACGCGCGGAGATAAGCGGATATATATATAAACGAAAGGAATACATATAAAAACGAGCAACACGCCATCACGTCGGATGCGATCATACCAGCACTAAAGCACCGGATCCCATCAGAACTCCGCAGTTAAGTGTGCTTGGGCAGGAGTAGTACTAGGATGGGTGACCTCCTGGGAAGTCCCTGTGTTGCATCCCTTTTTACCGTTTTGCCCTCGGGGCACGGCGGGCCGGCGCGTTAGTGTTTTTTGCCCCCGGGGGCGGGCCGCGAGCGGTATTAGACCCTCGTGGCGAGGAGGCAAACAAAACGGAGATAATCTAAGGGTACAAATGTGTATGCATATACATACGCGCGGAGATAAGCGGATATATATATAAACGAAAGGAATACATATAAAAACGAGCAACACGCCATCACGTCGGATGCGATCATACCAGCACTAAAGCACCGGATCCCATCAGAACTCCGCAGTTAAGTGTGCTTGGGCAGGAGTAGTACTAGGATGGGTGACCTCCTGGGAAGTCCCTGTGTTGCATCCCTTTTTACCGTTTTGCCCTCGGGGCACGGCGGGCCGGCGCGTTAGTGTTTTTTGCCCCCGGGGGCGGGCCGCGAGCGGTATTAGACCCTCGTGGCGAGGAGGCAAACAAAACGGAGATAATCTAAGGGTACAAATGTGTATGCATATACATACGCGCGGAGATAAGCGGATATATATATAAACGAAAGGAATACATATAAAAACGAGCAACACGCCATCACGTCGGATGCGATCATACCAGCACTAAAGCACCGGATCCCATCAGAACTCCGCAGTTAAGTGTGCTTGGGCAGGAGTAGTACTAGGATGGGTGACCTCCTGGGAAGTCCCTGTGTTGCATCCCTTTTTACCGTTTTGCCCTCGGGGCACGGCGGGCCGGCGCGTTAGTGTTTTTTGCCCCCGGGGGCGGGCCGCGAGCGGTATTAGACCCTCGTGGCGAGGAGGCAAACAAAACGGAGATAATCTAAGGGTACAAATGTGTATGCATATACATACGCGCGGAGATAAGCGGATATATATATAAACGAAAGGAATACATATAAAAACGAGCAACACGCCATCACGTCGGATGCGATCATACCAGCACTAAAGCACCGGATCCCATCAGAACTCCGCAGTTAAGTGTGCTTGGGCAGGAGTAGTACTAGGATGGGTGACCTCCTGGGAAGTCCCTGTGTTGCATCCCTTTTTACCGTTTTGCCCTCGGGGCACGGCGGGCCGGCGCGTTAGTGTTTTTTGCCCCCGGGGGCGGGCCGCGAGCGGTATTAGACCCTCGTGGCGAGGAGGCAAACAAAACGGAGATAATCTAAGGGTACAAATGTGTATGCATATACATACGCGCGGAGATAAGCGGATATATATATAAACGAAAGGAATACATATAAAAACGAGCAACACGCCATCACGTCGGATGCGATCATACCAGCACTAAAGCACCGGATCCCATCAGAACTCCGCAGTTAAGTGTGCTTGGGCAGGAGTAGTACTAGGATGGGTGACCTCCTGGGAAGTCCCTGTGTTGCATCCCTTTTTACCGTTTTGCCCTCGGGGCACGGCGGGCCGGCGCGTTAGTGTTTTTTGCCCCCGGGGGCGGGCCGCGAGCGGTATTAGACCCTCGTGGCGAGGAGGCAAACAAAACGGAGATAATCTAAGGGTACAAATGTGTATGCATATACATACGCGCGGAGATAAGCGGATATATATATATAAACGAAAGGAATACATATAAAAACGAGCAACACGCCATCACGTCGGATGCGATCATACCAGCACTAAAGCACCGGATCCCATCAGAACTCCGCAGTTAAGTGTGCTTGGGCAGGAGTAGTACTAGGATGGGTGACCTCCTGGGAAGTCCCTGTGTTGCATCCCTTTTTACCGTTTTGCCCTCGGGGCACGGCGGGCCGGCGCGTTAGTGTTTTTTGCCCCCGGGGGCGGGCCGCGAGCGGTATTAGACCCTCGTGGCGAGGAGGCAAACAAAACGGAGATAATCTAAGGGTACAAATGTGTATGCATATACATACGCGCGGAGATAAGCGGATATATATATAAACGAAAGGAATACATATAAAAACGAGCAACACGCCATCACGTCGGATGCGATCATACCAGCACTAAAGCACCGGATCCCATCAGAACTCCGCAGTTAAGTGTGCTTGGGCAGGAGTAGTACTAGGATGGGTGACCTCCTGGGAAGTCCCTGTGTTGCATCCCTTTTTACCGTTTTGCCCTCGGGGCACGGCGGGCCGGCGCGTTAGTGTTTTTTGCCCCCGGGGGCGGGCCGCGAGCGGTATTAGACCCTCGTGGCGAGGAGGCAAACAAAACGGAGATAATCTAAGGGTACAAATGTGTATGCATATAC
>CAXKVV010001312.1:0-32572 GCA_964058805.1 Schoenoplectus triqueter
ATGCTATTTGCTGCTCGAATGATTTACATTCACTGTTTCTTTTATTGAATGTAATTTAATTCGATCAAATTACCAAACTTGTACTTGGTTGGTATATCATATATATGTGATACTAATATACCAAGCAACCTAAAATGAAGAACCACGACAATATCAGTAAAATTAACACTACCTACCCTTGTAACAAATCTATTAGTTGTGGGTAAAGCTCTTCATCTCTTAGTGTTTCAATACGTCTCGATAGCGATTGGATTGAATGAAATGACACCTTTAGCCTTGTATGTAGATTCTGTACTGTGGCTCTTGTTCTGTCAACTGATAATGGTTCTTCTCCATTCATGTCTTGGTTTCTCAACTGGTTCAGCTTCTTCTCATACTCTATTCTTATTTTCTCTCCTGCCTAAGCATAAAAACACAATACCCATTACTCATTTTTGCATACCAAAAAAGATTAGATTATTAAGACAGTGCTGTATAGGCCACATTAATACTTAAATATGCACCTTGACTTCATGATATAATTTCTTCTCCAATAAGTACAACTTGTCCAATGTCGAATGGTGACTGGTGAGCATCACCGATGAGTCGTCAGAGAAGCAGCTATTTGCATCAAATGCATCCTCTCTGGAGCTGGCTGACCCCACAAAAAATCGAGAAGATGATGAACGGGATGAGCCGGACCGAAATAATGTAACCGGATTTAACATTTTAGCTTCAAATAAATAATTTAAGAAATCTTATATTAATCGCAGGCAGACAATAACAAACAAGGGAAAATTCTTATTTACAGGCATGTAATTCTTAAACATAGGTTACCAAACCAAGCTGGAACTGGCATGGTTCTCGGTTCCGCTATAAAGTATCAACTGCTGAAAACTCACATGTACTCATTACAAGCATGATGAAGTTGATATTAGGTTTTACCTATTTATTGGTTTTGGTATCTCATAAGATATCACTTTCTGTCATCCTAGTACTGATACAGGGTACTACAATCCAAAAAATCACATAATGACTATACAAGAATCCATGCATAAAAGATTAAAAAAATAGATAAATAAATAAAAGACAAACCAGCAAGATCAATTGGAGTTGAACAAAGTTGATTGGATTGAACCTGACCCGCCTCCAACAAACTTGCTATCTCATGAGCTGCATCTGAAGCCCTTTCAAATTGCATTTCAATCTCTCTCATTATCTCTGCCAAACATAAAGGTCTTTGATTCATGTAAACTGTAAATCCTGACATATTATCATCTACCTCTATTTTACTACCTCTGACCAAATCTTTCTTTTCCTTTTCCTCTCCTTTTAATTCAACATCTATCCCTCTGCTTGCATCTGCTACAATCTCCACACTATCCATTCCTTTATTCTGGAACCCCTTAATATCTTGCTTTAAGTTACTGTTACAAGTGGAGACATTGCACAATTCACCATGTTTCGGTTTGAGACCTGAAGAATCTCCACCGTTGATTCTGAAATCAAACTCCACTTCAGTTTCATCTTCTATCCTATCTTCCTCATCTGTTTCCTCAGCCAACTCCATTTCAACTGAATTTATATCCTCTTCTAATTCAGGTATACCCTCTAGTTCCCGCAACCGCTGCAGACTCGCCACATCATCATCATCTCTGACAATCCTGTCATAGCCACTATAATTGAGGTTAGTATATGCGTAGTTGTCCAGAGAAGTGAAAGGGTTCCAAAAGAAGTCCCATTGCGAGTTTTCGGGTGGAGGAGGATAGCTATCCCCACCTGACATGTTATAATTAGGTGAAAATGCCATGTGAGTGCAACTGCCAAAGAAACCATTGATCCCGTAGTTTCTCTCCATTGGGAAGTATGACTCAATCCTTATGGCTTCAGTCGGCTGATACCTCTCTTGCACGGTTACTGGTGCATGGATGCTAGATCTCATGTACCTCACCTCACCAAAATCCCGTATTACAGGGTCTATTGAAGAAGCTCCAATCAACAAATCTTCACTGCCATTCTCCATTGCAAAGTGAGATTCTACTCTTATGGTTTCAACTGGTGAGGGCTGCTCTTGCACAGAAATGGATGCATGGTCCCCCCACCTTAAATACTTGGCCACATGGAAGTTTCTTTTTCCAGGGTCTAAGGGGTGAATTTCAAGACCTGTTCGCTTATTTGATATGAGAGGTGGTGTTCTGTAAGGATCGAAAGGTAACAAAAATTCCTGTTTGTAATCTTCACTGATGAATCTGCTAAGAGCCGTGGAGACCCTTTTTAAGGATTGAATATATGCAATGTGGCCTGATGCGAACTCTGATCTTTGTTTAAGGGCTTGTTTTATAAAATTCTTCCGGTCCTTGCAAAGTTGCACTGCCTCTGCATCATGCAGCCTTGAAGCAGAACATCCCATTTCCTTCAGAAAATTAAGGTATTTCCATGGTTGTTGGAGTTGTCTGTTAATTTGAATTAATATGGTCAGGAGGTGTTCATTTACCTCCAGTCTTTTTTTGTGGGCATTGTGAAAAATGTTTGCATGTGAAAATTCAGAAAAATAAAAGGATCTATGTATTTAATTATGAAAAGATTTATTATTGATAGAACAGGATCATGATAAAACCTGATTATTTTACTTCCTCTGGACAAATTCAGCACATCAAAGAGAAAATCTACAAACCTGGAATAAAATAATAGCATGTTATCAACATTTGGAGAAGAAAATGTGTTTCCATTGGAATTTGAGGTTGACAAAAAGAGTTCAAGGACAGTTGATTTTACAAAGGAAAGAAAGCTAACTCATGATATATTTAGTGGTTGATATCAGAAAATTAAAGTACCTCTAGTAGAACTAACAGGAAAGCGAAAAGAGTAATGCAATGCTAAGAAAAGAAATTAGAGGGGTAATGACAGAAGAGGATTGAAAATTGAGGGTACATATAGGTAGACGACGACGACAATAACAACAAAGCCTTTAATCTTAAATAAATTGGGGTAGGCTACAAATGAAATTCAATCGGAAAGCATAAGATCAAAGATCTCAAATATCAGTAATGATAATGAATATGATGAAAGAAAAAGAAAATAAATAAATAATAATAAATAAATAAAGATGATAATGATAATGATGATGATAATATGCTAATAGTAATAGTAATAATAACAATAATAATAGTACAATAAATTTCTATTATAAAATTTATTTATAAATCCTAAAATTCTATTTTAAAACCTAATTCTAAATTCTAAATCCTAAAATTCTATTTCTAAATCTCTATTTCTAAAACTTATTTCTAAATTCTAAATCCTAAAATCCTAAAATCTAAGAACATAAAATCTATAACTCTATTATTAGACTCTAACTCCTAAATCATGGTTCAGGTACATGAATCGTCATCTTCCAAACACTCCTATCCAAAGCAAACTCTTTGGATATATTTCATTCCTTCAAATCTCTTTTTATTGTTTCCTCCCATGTCAGTCTCGGTCAACCTCTTCCTCTTCTTTTATTTTCAGAACGATTTAAAAATACCGTTGCGTACTTCAGGAAGCCTTCGTTGAATATGACCAAACCAACGCAAACGATGTTGGACTAGCTTCTCTTGAATTGGTGCTATCCAAATTTGTCTCTAATATCATCATTTCTGATTCGATCTTTCCTTGTGTGGCCACATATCCAACGCAACATCCGCATTTCAGCTACATTCATTTTCTGGACGTGTTATCCAACACAACATCGCGGGTCTAATCGCCGTCCTGTAGAACTTGTCTTTTAATTTGTTTGGGACCTTTTTGTCACAAAGAACATCAGATGCTTGTCTCCATTTTACCCATCCAACTCTTATTCTATGACTAATATTTTCATCGATCTCTCCTTCACTCTGCAACATCGATCCCAAATATCGAAATGTGTCATTCATGAGTACTACTCGTCTATCCAAACTAACATCTCTGTCATCTAAGTTTTCCCTACTGAACTGACACCTCATATATTCAATTTTTGGTCCTACTAAGTCTAAAATCTTTTGATTCTAAAGTTTGTCTCCACAACTCTAGTTTTTGATTGACTTCAATTCTGCTCTCGTCAATCAGCACCACATCATCAGCAAAAAGCATACACCAAGGAATATCTATTTGTATGTCCTTTGTGATCTCGTTCATCACTAAAGTGAAAATATATGGACTAAATGCTGACCCTTGATGTAATCTTATCTTAATAGGAAATGTATCAGACTCGCCGTCACATTCTCTGATACAAATCACAATATTTGTGTACATATCCTTAATAAGAGTAACGTACTTTGTTGGGACTAGTTTCCTTTTGAGCGCCCACCACATGATATTTCTCGGTATTTTATCATATGCTTTCTTTAAATCAATAAATATCATATGTAGGTCCTACTTCTGTTCCCGATATCTCTCTATAAGTTGTCTTATCAAGAAAATCGCCTCCATAGTGGACCTCCCAGGCATAAAACCAAACTGATTTTTAGAGACAGTTGTCAGTTTTCTTAAACGGTGCTCGATCACTCTCTCCCAAAGGTTCATGGTATGACTCATGAGCTTAATTCCTCTGTAATTAGTACAACTTTGAATATCTCCTTTATTCTTGAAGATTGGTACTAATATACTTCTTCTCCGCTCATCAGACATCTTATTGGACTGAAAAATGATATTAAATAGTTTAGTGAGTCACACTATTTCTATATCTCCAAGACATCTACATATCTCAATTGGGATGTTATCTGGTCCTAATGTTTTACCTATTTTTATTTTTTTTAAATCTTCTTTCACCCCAGACTCTTGAATTCTCCGAACAAATCGTCTATTGGTGTCAATTGAGTCGTCCAACTCGATCGCGATTTTCTCACTCTCGTCGTTGAATAGCTTGTCGAAGTATTCTCTCTATCTGTTCTTAATCTCCTCATCATTCACCAAAAGTCTATCAGACTCATTCTTAATACATTTAACTTGGTTGAAGTCTCTTGTCTTCTTTTCTCGAAATTTAGTCATATTGTAGACATCATTTTCGTCATCTTTCGTACATATAGGTAGAGAGAGAAAAAATGAGTCATGCAAGAAGAAAGAGTGTAATAAATGGCATTAGATTACTGTAATGGTCTTTTCATCATAAATGGTAAAATACTTTTATCTTCAGGGTCATTTTCATCATTTGTGGATGAAACTTGATTCAAAGGATAATTTAGACTCTCTCCTGAGGTTTTCATCAGGCTTTGCTCAGGGATAAATTGATGTCTTTATAGAAAATGTGGGTATATGACCTCTCACTATCTGTATCAGGGATGCACATGATACATGTAATTATATAGTGAAATTTCATCACCATTTATCAAAAAGTAACAACTATATAGAATATTTTCTTGCTCAAAATTGCTTCTGAACCGAGAAAGTTGACGAATCAAAAGACAATACATGTGGGAGATTGTACTGGTTAGTGAATGAACAGAAGAATAAGGACCTCAGATTAGTACATATACCAGTATGTACTATTTGCTCTGCACGGACAGGCCAAGGTGGCTTTAATTTATAACAAATTGGCACTACAAAATTGAGGTCATTGGTTAATTCTTAACAGACCAACATAAAATTGGATCTATTTTTGATAATTATGATCTACAAGGCAAATATTGCTGAAAGTTGATGCTTCATGCTTATCATTTTTTGCATTTTGACTAATAAGCTAACGGAGACAAAAATTAGAAACAAATGAACTTAATTTGATTGTTTTGGTACCTATCTTCATGTTGTCAGTTATGGTCCCATATAGTTTGCATGAATTGGGCCAGATATGTTGAAAGTCACCTAAGTAGGAAAAGGAAAGCAAGGAATGTCAAATTTACATACCAACAAATTTTCATTGTATTAAAAGTTTAAAACAGGTATAAATAAATGGAGTATGGTCTCCAACAGACGTTAACTCATGAAATTAAAATTAGTAACTGTAAATACAGAACATATTAAGATACCAGGCGAAATGATTTGGTATAATCGGATTGTACCAATCATTTTTCTTAGATGTGAGCATCTATCGAAGAAGAAAAGTGATAATATCAACCAAAAATCAAGAATAAATCTTGCGAAAGTAATAAGGTCGTTACCTGAAGAGGAGAAAACTAACAGCTAAGGATTTAGCATTTAATTACCTCAATATATATCCCAAATGAAATGATATTCGGTTCTGGACAAGAAGAAGAGCCCCCTTCGCCTTGTTTCAAGCATTAACCCGGGAAAAAGAAAGAGAGAGAGAGAGCGAAGCAAAGCAACTAGTAGAAGAAGGCAAATAATACGGATGCAACTGAAATGAAATAACACACTTCTTGAGGAGTGGCGTGCATAATCAAATGCACCGCACAGCTACATGGCAAAAATCCAAAACCTGAAAAAAGTAATAAAATAATAAAGAAAGACAAAATGCACTGCACCTGGGACAGGGAAGGTGACCCAGACCCTACTACGAATCCACCAGCTTGTTGTCTTTGGTTAACTTTGCTTGCTTAGAATTAAATGATTACTGTTAAATACTTTTGTGTACTAAATATCATTATTATCTTTCAAGAATATTAATACGTATAGAAAGTTGAACGAAACGATTTGCAATGTCTATTTAACGTTAATAATTACTATTTGTTTAGAATTAAATGATTACTGTTAAATACTTCTGCATACTAATATTATTAATATCTTTGTGGACTATAAATAATTCTACATAATTAAACGAAATATTTGAAATATTGGTTTCTGTAAATTTTTAGTGCTTATTTAGAATTTAATGATGATTTTTAGTACTTATGCATACTAAGTATTAATGTTAATTACTATCTTTCTAGACCGCTAACAATTGTCTATAATTGAATAAAGAGAAGGGATCCAATTATTATTTTTTTGGTGCCCATGGTGCCTATTTATTTATTTATGTATAAATTTAAAAATGTGAACCGTTAGATGTATTCTATATCATCTCAATTGTATGTATATGAAAAAAAAAATTAACTTTATTTGAATAGTCATCAAGTAACGTGTCTAAATTGTAAAATTTGGTCCGTTGATTTTATTAACGCTTGATGCCTATATAAATAATATCGAAATGATATAATTTTTTGTATACATATATAAAATGATATTTACAAAATATTTCTTCAATTAGTTTTGTTATTTAAGAATTAAATAATAGTTATTTGATATTTAATTTTAATGGCACCGATGTGACACCAAAATGGTGGTAATTGGATCCCATTATAATTAGTACTTTTGAGAACTTAATGATGAGTATAAATTTGTTTATGCCAAATAATAAAATATTAATTCTATATTCAAAAACTATTAGTTCTTCGCTAATTGCAAAATAAATACAAAATTATGTCTAATTTGCTATTACTATTTTCAGTAATAGTTATGATTATGAATACCTTCAGTATTAACACAATTTTCTAGTTCTTGAATTTGAGAATATATTTCTTTCACGGCTACTAATAATTTCAATGTGGTGTTGTAACTTATAACACAATATGATTATTTGACAAAGAGAGTTGAGAAAGAATAATGAATCTGTTATATCTTATTCTTGAGTTCATACTCGGTATATATATGGTTCCTATTTACAACGGTAATAAACGATTGTTTTATTCTAACGGTACTGTAATGGTATTTTATATTATTGGGCATGTGATATAATTTGTTAAATATGTTGAGGCCTAATAATACTCAAATTATATTTTCTTAACACTCCTTCTCAAATTGGGTTATAAATATCGATTAACCTTAATTTGCTCGTGTTTTCTTCGAACGGTCTTGGCTCCAATATTTTTGTAAAAATATCCACCAATTAATTTTTGCTTCTAACAAAGGGAGCTTCGATCTTCTTGGCTTGTATCTTTTCGCGAACAAAATGACAATCTACTTCGATGTGTTTATTTCATTCATGAAACACCGGGTTCGAAGCAATGTGTCTCGCGGCTTGATTGTCGCAAAATATTTGCATTGGTTTGTGTATTGTGATACTCATGTCAGCTAAGAGTTGCTTGATCCAAGTAAATTCACTAACGGTTGATGTCATGGCTCGATATTCTGTTTCAGTACTTGATCGAGCCATGACATTTTATTTTTTGCTTTGGACACTAATTTATCATTGGGCCTGTGATATAATTTGTTAAATATGTTGAGGCCCAATAATACCCAAATTATATTTTCTTAACATGTGATTTACAAAACGTTATGTACTAAGTATTAACACTTGTACTAAAAAGTCAGAGATTTCAAAAGATTAGTGTCCGACCACACGGATTATGATGCCTGTCCAATCTGAAAAATATGTGTTTCTTTGACAACTATTAAAAATTTTAATTGCAATTATTAACACTTGCAATATAATGTATTAACTGGACTTTAGTTCACGAGAATATATGCCGTGATAGGCGATGAAATCATATTTTATCCGAAGGACAGAGCCGGAATTTCATCTTTATCCAATTGTAATAGAATATTTGCTCCTATAATCGTGATTTTTTAAATAAGAATAAATACTATATGTAATACTAAGTATTATTAAGTCATAATTTTAATAATAAAAATAACAGTGTGACAGCTACAGTGACATTTTTTTCATAAACGTGCCACTAAAATTGACATTTTCATACAAAAGGCCATTGAGACTCGTGTATTCCTACAAACACGTCATTCAGATTGGCGCCATTAATGTGTATTTAAATACATTTAAAGGCCATTGAGACTCTCTCATCTTCGATGGATAATTCTATTGGTTCGTGCAGAAAAGGGTCACTTCTATTAATGTGTTTTTTTAGGACTCACTTTGATTGATGTGTTTTATAAGCGTTAATACAGTGGTGTGCTGTTATTTTTATTATTAAAATTAAAATTTAAAAATTATTATTATTAAAAAATAAAATTTATTATTCTTATTTAAAAGAATCACTGCTGCTCAAACATAGAATTTGCACTTGCACGTGAAAAGCCTAGCTGGATATTTTGAAATGCAAAGTCAAAAAGTATACAATGAGAAGATGAATGGGAGACAATACAAAAGTAACCATGGGAATTTCCTAAAGAGAAAAAAGTGATAATATAGATAGATCATAGATGTAAGTGGTTGGTCCTACTAACGAAGAAAAGCGAAGCAATAAAAGATTTAAAAAAAAGGACAAGAGATGAGCAGAGGAGGGAGGAAAAAAAAGGAGATGCTGCTCCTCAAAAAGACAAAAACCTCTCCCGTGGCCTCCTATGAATTATGATCCTATCCTTCATCTGTCTCACCATTTTACATTCTCACCCCTGCAAGACAGTTTATTCACTAAAAAATATGCATGCATGTAGGGCAAGGGAGGTTAAAAACGGAAAGGCTTTGATTAATATTCTAAAATCCACCACCGAATTAAAGCAAACTACTTGATAATTCCAAACGTCAATTCTGTTGATATGTTATGTAGACAGACAGATTCTAATTTTTCATATCTGAGTCTGAGACGGCCATTCGAATATATATCTTACTATATCAAAGTTAACAGTGAATAAGTTGAGCCCCAGCATTGAGCATTCAATTCAAATATTCAATCCATGATAAAAGTTGAAGCTAAGAAAACTGTACTGTGTAACATTGCACTGTACCGTTGTACGTAACAGAAATAATAAACATATAAAGAGAAAATAAAACAAAAGAAGCCTCGTCGCTCTTGCTATTAGTATTAGTATTACACTCTCTCCTAGATAATAATAGATTAAAGAGCAACACGGAGAATCTTATCTTCTTCCCTTTTTTTTGTCTCCTCATCATTACTTGCTGTCTTTTCTTTTCTTTTTTTTCCCCTCAAGAAGAATACGAATACCACTGTGCTGGAATATTTCAAGTGTAGTATCATTAGAGTGAGTGTTATTAATATTTTTATAAAATATAATTAAAATTCTATAATAATTTAAATTTAATATTTTTCATGAAATGTTAAATGATATTCAGATTAAAGAGTACACTTCTCTTAGAAAAATAAATCTATAGTTCTCTACACAGTTGGGACTTGGGAACAAAAACAATATCCGGTTTCACTGCAAATAGAGAGCCTCTGCACACGTCACTCGTGATGTCTCTCGAGGGTAAAAAACAAACGCATGTTTTCTTCTTTGAGGAAAAGTAAAAAAAAAAACAGAGAGAAGGGATCAGTTGACAACCGATTATTTTGACAACGTTAACAATAATTCTCTAAATAAATACAAAAAAAATCTTAAAAATAAAAAAAAAATTATAAATGTGTTCTTCTACTTTTAGATTGATATTCATTTAAATTTCATATAATTTCATTATCATTTGATAGTTCATCAAAGATCATTAAATTTTCATATAATTTATAATGGTTTCAATTTAACGGTTTTTGATGGACTATCAAAGGGTAATAAAATTACATGAAATTTGAACGACCATCAATATAAAGGTAGAAGAACACATCTATAAATCTTTTTTTCATTTTTAAGATATTTTTGTATTTACTTAGAGATCCATTGTTGAGGTTATCAAAATAACTCATTGCCAATGGATCCCCACTCAAAAAAAAAATGCATGTTCATTCAAGATATACTGATATGATGTTATGTAATGGAGTGTTTGGCACTCAATGGAATAGCAAAAAGTTGGAATAGAATAGCTATTCCAACGAATTAATTTGCCAAACGAATTTTAGACTAAGTAGAAGAGTGCGGAATAGTGTTAATTCGATATACCAACTTATAGGTGAAATACCAAATTAGTTCTCGTCGGAATAGCGATTATTATTTGATTATATTATATTATATTATTCTATTATGATTATGATTAAGATTTAGTATTATTAAGTTATTATATTATATTTATGATTATAATTTATTATTATATTAATATTATGATTATTATTTATTATTATTATTATTAAATTTTTATTATCATTATTGTTATTATATTATCGTTACCATTAGCATTATTATATTAGTTATTATTATTATAAATATAATTTTAATATTATATTATTATATTAGGAATATAAATATAATTATTATATTATTATGATCAAGATTATTTATTATTATATTATTATATTATGATGATTATGATTATTATTAATTATCATTATTTTATTATGTTATATTATATTATTATATGTTGATTATAATGATGATTAATTTATTATTATTATATTATTATTATTATTATTATTATTTATAATTATTTTTATGATTATGATTATATTTTTATTATTATATTATTATGATTATGATTATGGTTATATTATTATGATTATGACTATAATTATTATTATCATGATTATGATTATGATTATTATATTATTAAAATTAATATTACTTATTATTATATTATTATAATTATGATTGTAATTATAATTTATTATTATTATATTACTATATTATTATTATATTTATATTTTTATTATTATATTATTATAACATTATTATTTATTATGATTATTTTTATTTCTTTATTATTATTTTATTATGTTGTATTATATTATTATATGTTGATTATAGTTATGATTAATTTATTATTATATTATTATAATTATAATTATTTATAATTATTTTTATGATTATGATTATATTTTTATTATTATATTATTATGATTATGATTATGGTTATATAATTATGATTGTAATCATAATTTTTT
Organism: Schoenoplectus triqueter; assembly: GCA_964058805.1. NCBI lineage: Eukaryota > Viridiplantae > Streptophyta > Magnoliopsida > Poales > Cyperaceae > Schoenoplectus > Schoenoplectus triqueter. The sequence goes on from CAXKVV010001312.1 coordinate 11,649, forward strand.
ATTATTATATTATTATATTATGATAATGTTTATATTTTTATTATATTACTATTATAATATTATTATTTATTATTATTATCTTACTATTATGATTATTATTTTACTATTATTATTATTATCATCATCATTATTAGTATCATAATTATTCATATATTTAACTATTCTGAGTAACAACTGCCAAACGATATTTTCACTCTTCCGAATAGTCAAGAATACCATTTTTCCAAAAAAACATTATTCTATCACTCTTCCAAAGCTATTCATTAATTTGCCAAACTGTCCCTAATAGAACAAAAATATTTGCTAGTAAGAACTGAGAAAACACGAACACAAGATTAATAACGTCTTTTATGCAGAGAAAGAGAAATGCTGCTATATTACTTACTTACTTAATTAATTAATTAATTAATACGTAGTAGAATAATAATATTTACTAGTATGAAAACACAAAGAAATGAGAAGATTACTTGTTTAAGAGAGCATTAAAAAGATATAACAAAACTATAGAATTATTATTCCGACGAATAACAAAATAATGGGTTTGTTTGGCACTCCATGGAATAGCATGTTGGAATTAATTATTATTAATTACAACATGTATGGGCTTATATGTAATAAATATATATTATATAATGGACTGTCAAATTATACCCATAATGAAGTGGTCAAATTCTATATCGGATTTATTATATGTCATGAGAAGTGGACCATTTAATGTGTAGAATGCATATTAATGACTTTATGATTTAGTGATGGACTGAATTATATAAAGACTGATAATAATACAATTATACTATTGGTCCTTGGAGAACACAACTATAGATAACTTTCTTATTAAGAAGTTAACTCATTAAGAGAGAGAATCTGGATCCAATATGGATCCGTTAAGACATAACTGCACTCAGTTATATTGGCGTCTATATATATGCGGTGATACTGTTGGTTTTAAAAATCAGTTAAAAATAATTCTGATTTTTCCCCACTTTCTGCCACCCTTTCGTTTCCAACAGATCCATCTCTCTATCTCTTAACACATTTTTAGAAGAGAAGAAACTGTCGGCGTCGGTCCTCTCAATCACTCCATCGGATAAGAGAAAGATCGCTGGAAGGCTAAAGGAATCTGGTGATCAACGGGGTTGTGTCTCTCTAGAAGACCGACGGCATGGATCAAGGTAATATAATTTATGTTTGGGGTTCACTAGAGGATCATGGCCATAATAGTAAAAATATCTAACATAGCAAAAATTAGGAATATAATTGTTATTCCGATGAATTAATTTGCCAAACGAATTTTAGACTAAGTAGAAGAGTGTTAATCTGGTATACCAACTTATAGGTGGAATATCGTATTAGCTCTCATCGAAATAGCGATTATTGTTTGATTATATTGTATTATATTTTTATATTATTATATTATATTATGATTATGATTTATTATGATTATAATTTATTATTATATTAATATAATGATTATTATTATTTATTATTATTATTAATTTATGATTATCATATTATTATTATATTATCATCACTATTAGTATTATTATATTTTATTATTATTATTATTATTATTATTATTATATTATAATAAATATCATTTTAGTATTATATCATTATATTATGAATAAAAATATGATTATTTTATTATTATATTATTATGATCATGATTATTTATTATTATATTACTATTATATTATGTTATGATTATGGTTATATTATTATAATTATGATTATTTATTATTATTATTATTATATTATTATATTTTAATTATTATTATATTATGATGATTATGTCTATGATTATTATTATTATTATTATTATTATTATTTTATGTTGTTGTATATTACTATTTTATGATTATAGTTATGATTATATTATTATATTATTATGATTATAATTATTTATAATAATAATTATTATAATTATGATTATGATTATGATTATATATTTTTATTATTATATTATTATGATTATGATTAATGTTATATTATTATATTATTATGATTATGACTATAATTATTATTATCATGATTATGTTTATGATTATGATTTGATTATATTGTATTATATTATAATTATATTGTATTATTATTATTATATTATTAAAATTATAATTAATTATTATTATTATTATATTATAATTATGATTATAATTATAATTATTATATTATTATATTATGATTATGTTTATATTTTTATTATATTACTATGATTACAGCTATGAATATTATTATTTTTATTTATTATATTATTATTTTTATTATTTTTATTGTTACTATTATGATTATTTTTTACCATTATTTTTATTATCATCATCATTAGTATCATAATGATTCTTATTTTAACTATTCTGATTAGCAATTGTCAAACAATATTTTCAGAATAGTCAAAAATATCATTCTTTTTACCCCTCTTTCAAAAAAAATAATATTTTATCAATCTTTTAAACGACCCTATATTTTGATTTCAGTCCTAGTTATCTAACAACGGTCCAGTACCCAAACAGTACTTGTCAGTTGTCACATGCTTTTGAAAATATCCTTGTTGACTTAATTAATATAACAAAAGTACACTCGTATTAAAATAGTAAAATTTATTGGCTGAATGACAAATTTGACAACTTTTAGTACGGAGACGGGAGATCTATCCTTTCCTTGGATCCAATCAATTAATTTCCTCTCTTTTTTACTCGTTCTGTTGTTCACCAAACATTCATTGATTCAATTCTCCACACACCTCGAGGCTCGAGCTCAGGAATAGAATACTCAATATTATATTTATACAGCAAGAGATCATGGTCGATTCAACTCAATGCCTCGGTTGAGATGATATTAGCAAAGAAATTCATGACTTCCAGTTCCAATGGCAAGCACAAGAACCTATTTTGATAAATTATGGACAACAATTAATGAATGAACAGTTATCAGTCTCTCTCTCTCTCTCTTTGGAACAAACCCGTAGGCTCAGACAGGAACACAGCATCAAAATACAGGCTTGTCTTGTCTCTCATCAAAAAAATAAAACAAAATACAGGCTTGTCCGTAAGTAGGACCCACTCAGATCTGATCTTGAGTTCTTGATCTGGAGTCCTGGACGAAACAAAGTGACAACGTGACAATGTGTTCACAAGTAACAACACTGCATTAGCGTCCATAACTAGGACCCACAACTCAGTCCACTTAACCCTGTTATTTTTCTTCGAGTAAATTTTATGATAGGTCAGCGGAGGATTTGGATCAGCTCTTATATTTTTTTTATGACACATTTATATCAGACTTTTGGAGTATCTATGCATGTGGGATCCTCATAAAATATCTTCTATGTTTTAAAATCTGTACGGCGTATTTAAAAGTAATCTATAATTTAGAACAACTACATATATATTTAGAAAGTAATCTATAATTTAGAATCAATGATTGATTACACCTTCTATTTTAAGTTTTACATAATAGAGCTAATTAAAATTTAACTATTTTATCAGAACTATTTTGACTCTTTATTTTGTTTTTATGATGTACTAGAGCAATTCACTATGTTAATTCATTACATATTTCTCATAATTTAAGCTTACAGTGAGCAATGTGCTACAAAACTAATTATTAACAACTCTCCACGAACTCGACCTATAAAATTTCATAGATAAAATTTATAAAAATGCCAAAAGTCTCATAATTCAAGTATTCTAATTTTGTATATATACCAGTAGGGGATAAGGTACTGTTTGATGCATTCGTCAAATTTGAATATTGCAGTCATAGTATCAATTCCATAAATTCCTTGTTAGTGAGATTTTAGATGCTCATACTTTTTTTTTTAAATCTCAAAAGGCCCATGGACAATTTACTCAAGGTAATAATAAAGTCTGTTACAAAAACCTATTACGAAGTCCAAAAGATTGGCCCATTTTCAATTCACAAGTCAGGATATAAAAAAGACATCTAAACCTTCACTTTTCATTACCGATTCAGATCTAAGCCTTCTTTCCTCTTTGGCGATAGCTTTGCTCCACTCTACCGCCTACCTTTCCACAATTCCGTTTCAGCACGAAATTACGGTATCTTTACTATATATATATAAAGTCCAATTATGGTACTTTGTAAAACATAAGAGCGTTGTGTGCTTTACGTTCTATTCTTTATTTCAAGTCAGAAATGATTGATCCAAACCGTTCAATTTAATTTTCATATCAAAATCTATTAGGAAACCAAATTTTATATTTTTTAGAATTTTTTTGCTATTTTTTCTGATGAAGAGAAAATGGCTCGATCTGAGAATTCTGGTTCATCTAAAAATGACGGTTTCCCCCTATCCAAAAAAATAGCAAATAAATTTCAAAAAATATAAAATTTGGTTTACTAATAGATTTTGATATAGAGATTAGATTGAGCGATTTGGATCGATCATTTCTGATTTGAAATAAAAAATAGAGTGCAAAGTACATAACGCTCTTGTACTTTATATATATATATATATACATGAGCATGGGACATATTATTGAACTAAAAACTTATGGCATTCAAAATTTTATAAAGAATATGAAGAATGCAATAATTATATGAATATGTTTCCTAATTAAATACCGAATTAATTGATGTAATTAATAATGTCCATCGTGGGACAAATATTCATATACATATTTGTATATCAGCATTGAATGCAATTATCTATATTTGTCCAGATCCTGACACTAGTTCAAATATGGATTGATTGAGTATATATGATCCGTTTTCCGTTTGCATAATTTTAATTTGACCACAGAAAGGAAGGCCCAAAATGTTTTGAATATAAGGTCACGCGATATATATATATATATATATATATATATATATATATATATATATAGAGTGAAGCTATGGTGCTTCGCGAAGTACAAAACCTCCCGTGCTTCGCGTCCGTATCTCGAATTTGAAAGTTCATACGCCCGATCCAAACCGTTGAACATGATCTTCATATTGAACTATCTTTGGAGATCAAAATTTATATTTTTTTGAATTTTTTTTGCTATTTTTTAGATGGGTACAAAATCGCTAGTTTTGGATGGTGCAAAAATCGTTAGATCAGCAAATTTTATACTCATTTAAAAAATAGCAAAAAAATTCAAAAAAATATAAAATTTGATCTCCAAAGATATTTCAATATGAAGATCATGTTCAACGGTTTGGATCGAGCGTATGAACTTTCAAATTCGAGATACGGACGCGAAGCACGGGAGGTTTTGTGCTTCGCGAAGCACCATAGCTTCACTCTATATATATATATATATAAAATTGATCAGCACATTTTTAGTGGTATGCACAATACTTCATTTGTTGTACTTGACAAATTTTGTCATAGTAATCAGCATATTTTTAGTGGTATGAGCTTGGAAGACGTAGACTATTTGTTAAAGAAATAGATTAGAAATATTGGGTCTCAAATTGTTAATAATTATATCATTTGTCCAATATTAATAATCGTTACTGTAACGTTATAATACAGTACGGTTGTTTACCGTTGTAAAATAGAAAGAAATATATATACCGGATGTAACAAAAGAACAAATATAAGAAGAGAATTTCATGCTACTATAATCTCTCAAAATCTCAACATGGTATCAGAGCAGAATTAGTGATTCCTGTTTCATCATTTACCCATATTCTCCATAACCGTCATAAATCTGATAAATACCAAGCAACTCACTGCAGGGAGTCCTATACCAGTTGGCAAAGGACTTCAACCTACAGGAGGCGGCTAATACCAGAAAAAGTACCAGCAAAAATACCAGAAATACCAGAAAAAGTACCAGCATCTGTTCTTATCAGAAAATTACCAGAAAATTCTCATTCCATACAACCAGTACAATATCTGTTCTTTCAGTAAAACCAAAACCGATGGCACCACAACCAGAAACATCCACAAAACTTACGAATATCATGCTCAATGAGCTTAACTATCTGTCATGGGTCAGGGCGGTCAAAATCTCACTGAAAGGTCGAGGAAAACTCGGGCTTGTGACAGGAGTAATCAAGAAGCCCTCACTATCCCCTGTACCAACAACAAAAGATATTAAAGCCCAAGAACAATGAGAAATGCAAGATCAAGAAGTTGTTTCATGGCTTGTGGCATCTATGGAGCCACACATAGCCAAAATGTGCACATATCAAGAAACAATGACAAAAGTATGGGAGTATCTCCAAGAAACATACGATCAAAACCAAAACTTCTCCCATATTTACAATCTCAAGCAAGAATTACAACAAATCAAACAAGATAATCGCACAAACAGTGAATACTTGGCAGAGCTCAAGAGAAAACTCGAAGAACTCAAGATGTACCTTCCGCCTACCACTGATCTCAAAGAAATTCAGAAGCGAGCCGAGAAGGATGAGATATATCTGTACCTCTCTGGACTTGACTCAAGTTACGAAAACATCAGATCTCACATTCTCCTCTCGGCCGATCTTCCCTCCATCAAGACAGTGGTGGCTATGATCCAAAGGGAGGAGGCAAGACGGAGGGGTATGGCTGGCTCACAAGTCAAGAATAATGAAGAGCGCGAAGCACAAGCCTTATCAGTGAAACATTACAAGCCACCATTCAAGAAATTTCAAAACCCTAGACCACCTAGACCGAGAGATAGATCGGCGGAAGAAGAAAAATGCAGCCATTGTAAGAAATCGGGACATACAGAGGTTAATTGCTGGTTCTTGCACCCTCACTTACGACCATCCTCCTGGATCGACAGAGGCGATAATAGAAAGGGGGGAGAATGAGTGGCGCACGAACAGAAGAGAAGAGGAGTGCGGATTATACCACGCAAAAGGGATTTAATGCACAGAAACCCTCATCTCTACAATATTCGACGCAGCAGAAAAAAACTCAGCCGGGTCCAGCGGGTCTGGCCAGGATCCAATGCAGCAGATGTTTGCTCAATTTGCTGCATGGTACACCAAACAAAACAATGGATGTGGTATGGCTCTCAATGCTTTAAATTTAAATTTAAAGAATCAAATTATCTTGGATAGTGGAGCAACTGACCATATATTTTGTAATCAAGAATTCTTGAACAATTTAGACCTTACCAAAAATACCAAACATGTGATAGTTGCAAATGGTACAAAGGTCAAAATCAATGGTATAGGAAGCTAAAAGAAATTAAAAATATTTTATATGTAAAATCCTTTTCCACAAATTTAATTTCAATTAAGAAATTAACACAAGAGTTTAACTGTAATGTAATATTTTCCTCAAAAAATGTAATATTTTAGGACCGGACAACCGGGAAGAAGATTGGTGAATGGTGCTTAAAAAACGAACTATATATTTTAAAACCCCAAACATTGGATTTGTGTGCATTAGCAAAAAGGGATGAGCTTGAGCTATGGCATAAGAGATTAGGGCATCCTTCATGTAAAATATTAAATAGACTCTTTGGGGCATCTTTTGAGAAATATATGGAGTGTGATATTTGTAAATTAGCTAAGTTTACTAAACCGTCTTTTCAACTATCCTTGAGTAAAAGTAGTACACCTTTTGAATTGGTTCACTCGGATGTATGGGGACCGGCCCCAATTGCTTCATATAATGAATTTAAATATTTTATTACATTTATAGATGATTTTTCACGTGCCACTTGGTTATTTTTACTTAAAACCAAAGATGAAGTATTTGATTATTTCCAAGAATTTCTCAATAGAGTTGAAAACCAATTTAATACGACAATTAAAATATTTAGAACGGATAACGGAACGAAATTTAAAAATAACAAATTCAACGAATTATTCAAACTAAAAGGAATAATACATCAAACAACATGCGTTAATACTTCCGAACAAAATGGAGTATCAGAAAGAAAAAATCGACACCTATTAGAAGTAACCCGAGCACTTCTATTTCAAAATAATGTTCCTAAAGTATTTTGGTCCGACGCTATTTTAAGTGCTACTTATTTAATTAATAGGTTACCAAGTATCAAGTTAAAAAATAAAAGCCCACTAGAAATTTTATATCAACGAACAATTAATATAGAACATTTAAAAATATTCGGTTGTGTAGCATTTATTAAAATTAAATGAAAAAGTAAATTAGACTTTATTTCGACTAAAACTATCTTTTTAGGATACTCATCGGTCTCAAAGGGATACAAATGTTTTGATCCCATAAACAAAAAGGTTTTCATCTCTAGAGATGTTAGTTTCTTTGAAAATGAGCCTTATTTCAAAAAACAAAAAATAAATCAAGATTCTTATACCATTGACAATAATAGTACGGTATTACCTCAACCCCCAAATGTGGCAACAAATAAGAAAATTGTAGGGAATTTGAAAGACGATTTGGGAGACAATCTCTTTGAAAGTGATGACCTAGACCATAGTGATGAAGATGAACCACAAATGGAGGTAAGAAGATCAACAAGGGCTCTACAACCATCTACAAGACTTCGAGACTATGTCACATATTCGGTAAAGTATCCTATTGAAAATTATATTTCTTATGAAAATATTTCTTGTCAACATAGAGCATACTTGACCTCTATTTCGAAAGAACAAGAACCCAATAGCTACCATGAAGCCATCTTATGTTCAAATTAGCAAGAGGCAATGAAAGAAGAATTAAATGCCCTTGAAAAAAAATAACACTTGGATAATTGTTCAATTACCCAAGAATAAAAAATCTGTGGGATGTAAATGGGTTTATAGAATTAAGTATAATAATGATGGCACCATAGAGAGATACAAAACATGATTGGTAGCCAAAGGGTATACACAAACATATGGATTAGACTATTATGAAACCTTTGCTTCCGTGGTAAAAATGAACACTGTAAGAATACTCTTCTCAATTGCGATAAATCATAAATGGAGTTTGTATCAAATGGATGTGAAGAATGCTTTTCTTCAAGACACGCTTGAAGAAGAGGTATACATGAATTTACCGCCTGGTCACAAACAAGAAGGGAATCCAAATCTTGTGTGTAAGCTAGAAAGATCGATATATGGTCTAAAACAATCTCCAAGAGCGTGGTATGGTAAGCTTTCTAATTACTTGGTTACTTGCAACTTCAAGGTTAGTAGTGCCGATCATTCTCTATTTATCAAAAATAAAAATAAAAGCATAACTATAGTCTTGGTATATGTGGATGATCTAATTATCACCGGAAGTGATGAACAAGAAATTAGATTAATCAAGCACCAATTGAGGGATAAATTTGATATTAAAGATTTGGGTTACTTAAAATATTTCTTGGAAATTGAGGTTTCATTTTCTAAGAAGGGTTTATTCCTTTCTCAAAGAAAATATATCTTGGACTTATTGAAAGAAACCAGAAAAATAGGGTGTAAACTGGTCTCTACACCAATTAATAGTAGAAACAAACTAAATTGTGAAGATGGAGATGCCTTGGGTAATATAAATCAATTTCAAAGACTTGTGGGTAAGCTAATTTATTTAACGGTTACTAGACCCGACATATCATACTCTGTTAGCCAAGTTAGTAAATTCATGTATGCCCCAAGAACACCGCATTTAGAGGCCATTACCAAAATCTTAAGGTATCTAAAAGGAACACCTGGTAAAGGAATATTGATGAAAAATAATAACTCTAATGAAGTGTGTGGCTATTCCGATGTAGACTGGGCCGGGAGCTTTGATAGAAAATCAACAACCGGTTTTTGCACGTTTGTAGGAGGGAATTTAGTCACATGGCGAAGCAAGAAACAAAATATTGTGGCTCGGTCAAGTGCGGAAGTAAAATATCGAGCCATGGCATCAACCTCTAGCGAGCTCACTTGGATCAAGCAACTTTTAGTTGACATGAACATCACAAGCGCTACACCGATGAAAATGTTTTGTGATAATCAAACGGCTAGATATATTGCCTCGAATCTTGTGTTTCATGAGAGAACAAAACATATTGAGATCGATTGTCATTTTGTGCGAGAGAAGATACAAGCTAAAGAAATAGAAACTCAATTCGTCCGAAGCGAAGATCAATTAGCCGACATCTTTACAAAAGGATTAGAGCCGAAGCCATTCGACAAATTGACAGGCAAATTGGGATTAATAGACATCTACAAGCCCAATTTGAGGGGGAGTGTTAAAGAAATAGATTAGAAACATTGGGTCTCAAATTGTTAATAATTATATCATTGGCCCAATATTAATAACCGTTACTGTAACGTTATAATACAGTACGGTTGTTTACCGTTGTAAAATAGAAAGAAATATATATACCGGATGTAACAAAAGAACAAATATAAGAAGAGAATTTCATGCTACTATAATCCCTCAAAATCTCAACACTATTGTCGAACTTCATTAAAAAAAAATTAAGTTCTTTTTCTTAGGTGCGCTGTATATATTAGAGACAAACAAAGCCCCGCTGCAGTTCCAACCTTTCTCTTTTTTTCTCTATCTACTTTACTTTCTTGTTAGTTCTTATTAGTAACAAGTGTTCTTGTGAGTGTCTTGAATCATAATTGTGCCCAATACTTAATTTGTTGTATTCTTAACTTTATCTTGATCTTTAATTGCATCATTTGAAAATTCAGATGCAAAACGCATATTAATATTATTTCAGTAATTATCATAACATAAATTATTGGTAAGATTTTCATTTAGTTTTAAGCTACAATTTTTTTTATTTATATATGTATCATGCATGGTTTACGACTTTACCTATATAATATTATCATTAAAAAATAGTGTGAAGCCTAAATAATTACAGAAGATTTCTTATTGTGCGCTCTATTGTATTTTTCATTTTGGGAATGGATGTGATCTTAATACAGTTGGAATCAAAATTAATTGGCGTATTTTATTCTGTACGGGTTAGGTTAATGTTTTAGTGTTAGTATACTCATGCATATCAACCAATACGTTCAGGGGTCAATTTTTTATTTTCATGTTCAAAAAGTCGATCTAACTCTTTGAAGAAATTATAATGTTGCAGAAATAAAAGTATCATTTTTAGAAATTATAATCTTGTAGTATCCAATATTTGCTGTTTATGTAGTGTTTTGTGGCTTCCACTGAGGAATTATATTCTTGAAATTTCGTTAGACGTTCTCAAAATTATTTCAGTAAAATATGTCATTCCAAAAATAAGCGCAAGTAAATTGTTTCAGCTAAGTAAACTATAATATTTCAAAATAATTGTTAATCCAATGAGAAATTTATTATTAGACTAAAGCTAGCATAAAAAATGGCAACTCGTCTCCCTCCTAAGAAAAGGACGATCATTGAGACGTTTCTGAACACGATGGACGCAACAATAGACTCTCTCTTTCACACTCGCTTCTTCAATGTTAAAAAGACAGCGCACTCATCACAACCTTCCATATTAGAAAAGAGTGATCCAATGAACTAGCGACAACCACCATCATTTAAGGGCATTGAAGACAACACTGGTTGGCAGTTGGAGCAGTGCAAGAGGAACGAGATAAAAATCTCCTAACGACAGAAATCAAGAACATATAGATCCGCAAAGTCAAAAGGTAAGCCTCCATCACTTCTTGACAAAGCAGTGCAGAATAATCTCTGCTTCAGATGTCTGAGAAAGAGGCACCATAGTTATGCTTGTCGAAATCCTTTCAAATGCCTTAAGTGTGGGAAAATAGAGCATTTAATGAAAAATTATATCCATGTATAAAAAAAACTTGAGAAGCCAATGCAACAAGCCACACCAACAGCTGATGTTAGCAAATATTATGCTTAAGTAGTATCTTCTCACCCTGAGTCATATCCCCCACTGGAAGCACTCACATCGGCCAGTGAACCAATGAAACAACCAGAGTACTTCCAAGACTTCCAAGACATCAGGCCCCCGATTATGGAAGTCTTTAACAACCCGCATGAGAATCTCATAGCACATACAAGATATTCGGAGCGTACTGGTCTAATGATCTTTCTCCATAGAGCCTCACACTAGGAGATTAATCCTCTCATTGTGCAAAATATCACTGATACCCACGGATTGAGGCCGCAGGACTACCAAGTGCACTCAGTAGACATCTCAAACTTCATAGTCATTTGCCCGAGTAGTCAGGCTCTGAACAATGTTGTCAAACACAACCCATATACTCTTAACACCCAAAAAGTCTGGTTCGGAGTTATTTCATGGACACTATACCACAGGCTGGATATTCACCTGCCCGCACACCAAATGTGGATAGCTCTGAGAGGATTGTCGCTGCATGTCTGAATCGATCATGGAATTAAGCATGCAATGTCTGGTTTTAGCACTACTCATAGGATCTTACTGTATGGCCCAACAGTCAATCGGTATGAAGAAATCTACCTACACCTCATTGGCTAGCACCCGAGTGAAATTCCATTAGAGATAAAGTTCTTACGGGGGGACGGGAGGGGGGATTACATCACATACGTCCAAGTATACATTCACAAATGGCATCCCTCACAATAAGGCCTTTTTGTCCATCTATGCTTCTTCCCGCCATGTGGAGGCATTAGTTAATGGCGCCGCAAAACTTCTAGTGACTCCTCAATCTCAAGCAAACTATTAGGAGGGCAAGTTTCTCAGCACATATCTCACTCTACGTCATGATCACATAATTCGAATTGGCTAAGGCACCGCAACATCGAGGTGGCCAAAGCTACCACTCCCAGATACAAGCAAAAATGGTCCCCATTGTCAAGGAGGCAGTGTCGGAACATACAGATATTATGAATATCTATGTCGCAAATAAGAAACAAAATGGGATGATTAGAATGACTAACTTATCAAAGAGACTATCACACCAAAATACAAGAAATACATTCATCTAAATGCAATTAACACAGTAGAAAGGTTGTTCCTAGCTTAGAATGAAACTGCATTTCAACAGAAATCTCACAACATAGGGCAGTAAACAATTACAGCTGACCTTATAAATGTGCTGGATAGCTCCAACATTAGAACACTCCCACAAAAAAATATTTTAGAACCGGTTATATAAAGAATTTAGCATCGGTTCTACAACCGGTTCTAAAACTATATGGTGCTAAATATTTTAAAAATCGGCGCTAAAAAGATGTGCTAAATGGGGTATTTAAAACCGATTATTTCAAATAACCGATTCTAAATTCTAACCTTTAGAACCGATTATTTCAAAATAACCGGTTCTAAACTCTAACCTTTATAACCGATTATTTCAAATAACCGGTTCTAAAGGCGTCAACTGACGACCATTCTATTATGCTGACATGCGTCAATTAAATATATTTTTAATAGATGGCTAGCGGAGACCCGTTCATATTTAATATCATATTTTCAGATTGAGAATTGTTCTTTTTTTTCTTTTAATTTCAGAGAAAATAGGTAGAGAATTCTATTAATTAATTTGAAAAAAAACTTAATAGTTAATACAATATTAGTTCGATAAGATAATCTTTATGTGATGGTACTATTTGCTAAAAATAGTGTTTTTTTCTTAATATTCTCTAGTTCCAATTTCTTTAAATTTTGATTAAATAATTTAATTTTATCATTAACTAACAAAGTATATTTCATTAATAAAATAATTATATATAATTTACATATTAAAGAAAATATAAGAAATTTTCTATCTTTACAATTTCTAAAGAAAAAATAAAAAACTAAACTAAAAACTTCAAATAAATATCAAATCCATTTTTGAGGTTCAAGACGAGTTTCAAATCCGTCTTTCTCTTTCACTTTCTTTTTTCTTTCTTCAAGACGACCTTTGCTCTTTCTCTTTTTTTCTTTTTCTCTGTCTCTCAATACACTACCAGAAAAATTGGATTTAGAAACGGTTATTTAGAACCGGTTTTTAAAAAACAGGTGTTAAAAGATGAGAGTGGCGTATTTATATATTTTATTATAATTATTAGAACCGGTTTTGTTTAACAACCGGTGTTAAATTTTTTTAATTAAAACCGGTTTTATAATAACCGGTTCTATTGCATTTTATTACAACCGGTTGTAAGAAAACCGGTTCTAATTGGAATGGTTTTAGAACCGGTTTTATTAAAACCGGTTTTAAAACTATAATTTTAGAACCGGTTTTCATAAAACCGGTTCTAAAATTTTTATTTTAAAACCGGTTTTGTTAAAAACCGATTTTAATTGAAAAACAAATTATTCCCATTTTAAAAAACCGGTTCTAAATTAATATTAGGGTTATTTATCACACCCTCTTCTCACAGCGCCGCTCTTTCATCTTCATTTTCACTATCCACCATTAGAAGCTCTCTGTTCCATCTGTTCCGAGCTGCAACAACATCCACTTACTGATTAATATTTTGAGATCTTTTAAAGGTAATTTTTCTATATATAATTTAAATTTAAGTTCATTTTCTTATTTTCTTATTTAAGGTCATCCTTGTTAAATTTTAACACCCATTAATTTGCATAATTAATGCATAAATTGATTACATATATATAAATAAAATTATATATGTGTAATTGATAGTATTGTCATATAAGACCAAACTACCGGAATTTTTATTAATTTAGGTCCATACTCGTTCGGGATTAATCCAATAGGGATTAATCCCGAATAGTCCCCGATTTGGGACTGCTTTTTGAATACTTTGTCTCATTTAGGATAGTGAACATATACTAGCTATAATTTGGTGTTTGAAAAAAATTTGGTTAGTATTTTCCCTAATGTTCCTACGTGTACGTACGTATATGAAAATTTACGTTGACGTACTCGGGGAGCATAGGGGAAATGCTGCCGAATTTTTTTCAAACATCAAATTAGCTTGTATATGTTTACTAATGAGACAAAGTATTTAAAAAGTGAGTTAAGGTGGTTGACCGGCCCAGAATTAGACTTTAAATCTGAAACCCTAAATTCTAAACCCTAATTGTGAGATTGATGTTTTTTTTACAGATGGATCGCAATACTTGGATGTATAAAATCAAAAGGAATACAATTGAATATTTGAGGGGAATTGATGAATTTTTGGAATGTGCCTCAGAAGATATGAGAAATAGGGGTGCACGAACACTTGTTTGTCCTTGTGAAGATTGTTAAAATTTACGAAGATTTGGAAATATCAAACAAGTGAGAGATCATTTAATTCGTCGTGGGTTTATGGATCGATACACCCGATGGGTACGGCATGGAGAAAATATTGAAACTGAAAATAGTAGAAATTATGAGAATATTGTACGAGATGAATCCGAAGGTGATGACTTAAATTTAGACAATGATGAATGAGATGTATTGGAGAATGAAAATGTGAGAAATACAGAAAATATAGACAATGTAGAAAGTGAACAATTGGATGAAATTATGAATGATATTGCAGCGGATTTTGTCGATATTCCTGAAATTTTTAAAAATTTGGGTAATGATTCCAATGTGCCATTATTTCCCGGTTGTACAAAATTTACGAAAATATCTGCAGTTTTTAAATTGTATAACCTGAAAGCTAAAAACGGATGGAGCGATAAAAGTTTTACCTCTTTATTAGAACTTCTAAGAGAAATGCTTCCAGAAAATAATTTAATACCGGACTCCACATATAGAGCGAAGAAATTATTATGTCCCTTGAGTATGGAAGTTGAGAGAATTCATGCATGTCCGAATGATTGCATATTATATTGAAATGAGTACAATGATTTGGATAAGTGTCCGAAATATAACGCTTCACGGTACAAATCGAGAGATAATGAAATAGAAGTTCGAAAACGACCAGCAGCAAAAGTGTTATGGTATTTACCAGTTATTCCAAGATTTCAGCGTCTATTTGCAAACTCAAAAGACGCTCAATTATTACGATGGCATGTGGATGGCAGAAAAGATGATGGAATGCTCCGTCACCCTGGGGACTCTCCCGAATGGAGAAACATTAACAGAATATTTAAGGATTTTGGCGATGAACCAAGAAATTTACGATTAGGGTTATGTACAGACGGGATGAACCCTTATGGCCTTATGAGTAGTGGTAACACAACATGGCATGTTTTATTGTGTATTTATAATCTCCCCCCTGGTTATGCATGAAAAGAAAATACATAATGTTATCGTTGTTGATTTCAGGTCCAAAACAACCTGGTAATGATATAGATATATACTTGGCTCCATTATTGGAGGATCTGAATAAATTATGGAAAGATGGTGTGAGAATATTTGATGCCTATTTAAAAGAATATTTCATCCTTCGTGCAGTTATTTTTTGCACGATTAATGATTTTCCCGCCTATGGTAACTTATCGGGTCATAGAACAAAAGGAGCAAAAGCGTGTCCAATTTGTGGAGAAGAGACTCGTACGATACGATTGAAAAACTGTGGAAAAAATATTTATTTGGGACACCGTAGATTTCTTAATCATAATCACCCCTACCGACGGAAGAAGAAAGCTTTTGATGGTACGGTTGAGCTGGAGAAAGCACCAATATCATTATCCGGAAAACAAATATATTCTATTGTGAAAGATATAAATGTCCAATTAGGTAAGAAGTTTCAAAAGAATATCCCTAACGGTGTTTGGAAAAAGAAATCTGTATTTTGGGAGCTTCCTTATTGGCCGTATTTGGATGTTAGACATTGTTTGGATGGAATGCATATTATTAAGAATATTTGTGAAAGTTTGGTTGGGACTCTATTGAATATTCAAGGGAAAACGAAAGACGGGGTAAATGCAAGAAAAGACATGGTTGCTATGGGAATTCGGTCAGAGCTAGCACCACAAGAACATGAAAAACGAAACTACTTACCCCCAGCGTGTTATACATTATCGAAGAAGGAGAAAATTAGTTTGTTGAAGTGTCTAAAGTCGATTAAGGTTCCATCCGGTTATTCCTCGAATATCTCCAAAAAAGTTTCGATGAATGATCTAAAATTGATTGGTATGAAGTCATATGATTGTCACGTTTTGTTGACACATCTACTTCCGGTTGCAATCCGAGAAATTCTCCCCCAAAATGTCAGATATTTTATCAATAAATTATGTTTTTTTTATAACTCGATCTGCTCGAAAGTGCTTGATCCTGTCACGCTTGGCGAACTACAGTCAGATATCGTGGTTACCTTATGCGAGTTAGAAATGTATTTTCCGGTGTCATTTTTTGACATAATGATTCATTTAACTGTTCATCTCGTGAGAGAAATACGATTATGCGGTCCTATGTTTTTACGGTATATGTATCCATTTGAGAGAGCTATGGGTCAATTAAAAGGATTAGTCCGAAGCCGATCTAGACCCGAAGGAAGCATAGTTGAAGGATATATTGCAGAAGGAAGCATAGTTGAAGGAAGCATAGTTGAAGGAAGCATAGTTGAAGGAAACACCGGTTATAAACCTTTAGCACCGCTTACTTTTATAATCGGTTTATAACTGGTGCTAAATTGTTTATAAAACCGGTTTTAATTCTTTTTTCTCTGGTAGTGATATCTCTTTTATATATGAAATAGGAGGATGAAGAGTGATAATCTGTGGGATATAGATTTTTGAATTTTGGTTTTTAGATCATCGGATAAGCATGAACCAACGGTTAGATTGAAAAACATAGCAATTCGTGGGAGCAAAAAACTGAAAATCTATTGGTTGATGTAAAGAATTTCTTTAAAGCTGATTTTTATTATAAAACGGTTCTAATTCATATTAATTAGAACCGGTTTTTATTAAAAAGTAGTTCTAATTCATATTAATTAGAACCAATTTTTATTAAAAAGCAATTCTAATTCATAAAATTGAATTAGAACTATAAAAATAGTTCTAATTCATAAAATTGAATTATAACTGATTTTTATAAAAGCGGTTCTAATTCAATTTTATGAATTAGAACCGGTTTTTATAAAAAGCGGTTCTAATTCAATTTTGTGAATTAGAACCGGTTTTAATTAATATGAATTAGATTTTAGTTTAGAACTGGTTTTATTAATAACCGGATTGTATTTTCTTAGAATTTAGAACCTGTTTTTGCTAAAATCGGTTTTAAAATAAAAATTTTAGAACCGGTTATTTATAACCGATTTTAATCGATTCAATTGGAACCGGTTTTCATATAGCCGATTATAATAAAAAAATTATAACTGGTTGTTTTACAAAACCGGTTTTAATAATTTTAATAAAATTTATAACCATGCCACTCTAATCTTTTAGCAGCTGATTTTTTAAAAACCGATTCTAAATAGCCGGTTCTAAATCTAATTTTTTTGGTAGTGGAATAACAATAGTCTATGACCTAGCAACACAATTGCGAAGGGACACATATTTTCATGAGGTTAGACAAGCCAGATTGATGGACAGCGTTCCATGAGAATGGTCATGGGCGACTTCAATGCCACTTTGAACATAGAGGATAGGTCAAACTAATAATACCCCTCACAATAAGCAAGATCTTTAAAAGATAGACTCTATCAGTCTCATAGATTTGCCTTTACATGGTAGAGACTATACCTGGAGCTGGAGCAATAGCAGAGAAGTATCATCATTTGTAAGTTCAGTAGATTTCTTATATCATCAAATTGGAGCTCTATATTTCCCAATTACTTGCAAACAATAATTATCAACACCTTATCGGACAGTTCTATGTGAATGTGAATCAAAATTTCTAAAATCATACTATTTCTATTTTGAATTTTTTTTACTACAAATAGGTGGCTTTCATGAATTGATGGAATCAACATGACACGCACTCTTATCGGCATCAATGCCGCAAGATTATTTACATGACAGGATAATAGCATTAAGAAAGACAATTATACAATGGCGCACAGACAATGTCAGTCAAATGCAACAACAAATACAAGTCTGCAGAGCTTGCATAAAGTGGCTCGATTGACAACAAAAATGCAGATGATTTAGTGCAATTGAAGTACTAGTCAGAAAGATTATTAACGACATATTTGCAAGCCTATGCACCTTGGAGGAAATAAAATGGAAGCAAAGATCAAATATTACATGGCTAAAACTTGGAGACAAACAAAAATTCTTTCACGTTATAGCAACCTCAAGAAAGAGAGCTAACCATATACAACACCTTCATAATGAGGCAACTCAAGCTTCAGTCAATGATCATAAAGGAAAAGCAGCACTTCTATTTCAGCAATTTTGTAACATAATGGGATATCTTTTCCCAACAGTGTAAGTATATGATTATACAACGTTGATAAGAGCATATCCGACCATATTTCAACACCTCGACATAGAGATTATGTTCATTGAGCTCAACACTACTGTTTACCTTTAAAAAATCTCAAAAGTACAATAACTGAAAAATTAAGGATAAATATCAATTATCAGTGATAAATCATAAGAAAAGAAAAAAAAAAGACAAAAAGAGGGGGGACACTAGCCAGAAAAAATCGCTGCTGAACTCCAGAACAAGCCCATTAGTTCCACAATGAAATTTTAGGCAAAAGTCAAGAGTATAAATATCTCATCATCCCTTGTTCATTTGAAGTGGATGACACTCAAGAGATTCAGTAGAGAGAAAGATATCTCTTGAGGTGTCATCCATGTGATCATTTTCCTCTGACAAGTGGGACCCACCTGACAGTCCCACACAAGCAACTTCAACAACCTGAACCTAGCCTATCCACTAAATCTAATCAGGTCGGAATAAGGATTAAGCATTAATTCCACAAGAAAGTTCTAGATAAGAGTCAAAAGTATAAAAATCCTGCCATCTCATGTTCATTCGAGGTGGATGACCCTCAGGAGATTCAAGAGGGAGATCTCCTGAGAGGTCATTCATCTGATTATTCTTCACTGATGGGTGAGACCCACACTTCAGTAACAGAGATCAAAGAAAGTCAAGATTAAACTTTAAGAATCAACCCTCAGATCAAATCCTCAGAGCAAATCCCATGAACAGAAGCAGTATAATCCATGTACTACAAGAACTGTGTCAATGTCAAGCCAGTATTTTGATACAGCCAACTATAAAAAAATTCAATATGAATTTGCTTTCATGAACATGGATTGAAAGTTAATTTCACAAGACTGGTCAGGTGTCAATGTTGCTAACATTTGATCAAGTCAGGATTTGTATCAATTGTTGATAAGTAATCAACTGTTGATCAAATCAAATCCTAATAAACATCAATAGAAGTCTAATTGATATTTAATTAGGGAGGTTTCTGCAAGAGAATTTTATTTAGCAGAGACACTGAGCTACGATTGAAAATTAGAGTTAATTTAGAGAGGAAAATAGGGTTATCTGAGCAAAAGAATTATTAGCACAAGGAGGCAGGAGAAAAAGTAGAATTAAAAATTATAAAAGTGATCATCATGAATTTAGAGATTTTTGGTGAAAATTTCAGATTTTTTGGACAAGTGAAGATATTAAAATAAATTTAGAGAAGATAGATCAGATTAATCAAGGGCCGGGATTAAATCAAGGAGTGCATTGAGTACAACTTGGGGATAGAGGCCAATCTGGGTGCAATTTGGAGACAAAAAAGGGTGCAAGTTCAAAAATCCAGCAGCTATACCAGTGCCACGTGGCGGCTCTCTATTGGGCCAGCTCAGCCATAAAGTTTCACGTGGTACCCTCCTATTGATCCACCTCAGCTGGGCGGGCCCCACCACTGGGCTGACCTGTCAAGTGGGTCCCACTAGCATGCCATGTGGAAGGCTGCTACTCGGTCATGTCACACCACCAGATCGTGTGGCTTATTTTCATCGGTCCATATCAACAGCAAGTGTAAGAGACACAGACACGTGGCAGCACAGCATGAAGCCACCTCATCAAGGGTTGTACACATGTCAACCTCCTATTGGACCACCTCATTATATGTGGACCCCACATAACACAGAAAATAACTGACAAGTAGGGCCCACCAGTGCCATGTGGCACTACCAGATTGGTGCCACATCATAGTTGACCATGACACATGGCATTCACTGCCTTGTACCACCTCAGCACACATTAACATCAACACAGACAATTAACATAGTGATTAAATAGGTGGTCCTACCATGGATGAGGCTAGCTCCACATAACTCCTTGCTTTAATTCTT